>VZSV01000004.1:9470590-9481970 GCA_013398735.1 Nothocercus julius
GACGTGCCCCGGCTCCTTTAGGCGGGTTTTCCCTCCTGGAGTCGGAGCGCTGCCTGGCATCCGGCGTCTGGGAGAACTGGAGTCTTCCCGGTGTCTCCGCGGCCGCCTTGTAAGCGGCTGGGGCAGCGCTGAGAGCGCCCGGAGTCGCTGCGGGCTCCTTGTAGGGAGAAGCTCTGGGAGGATCCGCTGGCCCAGGGTAGAGGAGCCCTTGCAAGCGGCCGAGGGACAAGTGTCAGGGAGTCAGTTTTCCATGCTGCCAGGCCATGGAGAACGGGAAGTGCAGTTAGAGGAGGCCACATTGCTTCGTAGTATTGTCAGGCCCCTTAAATCACAGAATTAGTCGACAAGGATTATGGTGGGGGATTAGGGGGGAGTTTGTGCCGGGTTTCTGCACGCTGCGTGTTCCGTGACTGCAGTGTCCTTTGCCTCTGCTCCCGCATTCATTGCTGAAGGTGACTTTTGTACCGGCTGTAGGAGCTCTTTACTACACTTCCGAGCCCGTCGTTGTGTATTTGCTGTGTTTGCTAGGCACCCTTTCTCCTCCTTTTCCGCCTCCTGCCTCATTTTCTGCTCTTTGTGTTTCTCTTATTTTTTTTGCCCCTTCTTAGACCTGATGTGCCTCCAAAGTAGCCTTTATTCCAGGCTGGAGGGAATGTTGTGGTGGATCTTTTCCCCTTTTCTTCTCTGTGGTGGTGTTGGAAGGAGGAGCAAAGAATTGCCCTGTTGCTTACTGCAGGAGCTGGAGCTAAGCCGTTACTCCTTCTCATCCCTGAAAATCTTCCCATTGTCCGAGCAGAGCCGCAGAGGGCACGGGTGTTTTCCTGGCGCACAGGGCAGCGCACTAAGCGGGGACCTGTTTGCACCTCAGCATCCACTCCGCTCCCCACAGGACTTGCTGAAGAGAGAGTCTCAGCTTGTCTGTCGGGGAGTTTTATAGGCTACCCATTTTTTAAAATGCTGTCAAGGATAGTGCTGAGACAGCAGGTCATGCCCGTTCCTGGACAGGGCAGGGCACGTGCAACTGTGCGCATGCCGTGTGTCTCTGCCCAAGCAGCTAATTAAGCGTTTCCGCTCCTGGAATTCGGTGGCTCCCAAGCAGCAGTGTAGAAGAAGCGAATAGGCATGTTTGTCATCAGGATTGCTTTGAGAAAGAAATTCAAATTAAACTACAAGCTGCATGATGAGATAAAAGAGTTCTAATTGTATAAATCCCTGCCATCGGAAAATTTAAGCAGAGTACTCTTCTATGCTGACTCTGAAAACCTTGTGCAAACAGCAAAAAAAAAAAACATCTGCATTGCTTGTTAGTGAGAGAGTTTCTCAAACCTTGGTGTTTTGTCTTCAGCTGTTACTTCAGGACCAGCCACAATTCTGGTGTTGGTGCAGTAGCAACCCCTGTATTTTTGGTTTTGTTGTAGTGTGTAGCCTTGATGCTACTACTAGAATGAAGAGCAAAAGGTAATAGATGAGGAGAGGACCAAAAATGTCCCAGAGAATAGTAAAGTCTAGAAAATAGTTTAATGTTTGGGTGCTGAATGGGATGTTGCAGCCATAGAAGGCAGACCATTAGAAAAGCTGGCAGTAAATGACACTGAGAGCGAGCACTAATTAATGGGGAAATGCTGCGTGAGGTAAAGCTGGCATGGGGCTGGTAGCCCATGGAGGCTAATCTTGCTTAACATTCCTCTTGTCCACATTTTGGGTGTCCTGAATAGTCTGCAGGCCACCTTGATATACAATTTTAAAATGTTTTGAATGTGGAGAGCAGTGTAGTTGGCTGCGGCCTGAGCACCTGTTGTTTGGCCTCGATGCGGCTGCAAATAATCCTTTTTGTTTGTTTCCTGCTTTGATAGCAGATGTTTGTCCTGCTGCTCCGGGGCTCTGTGTTGTGGGATTACTTAGAAGAGCGGCTTGCAATAAATGTCTTTAATTGTACTCTAGGCAGGGGTAGGTACAGCATTTATTAAACAGACTTGTGCTGTGAATATTCAGAAGTGCAACCGAGATTACAGTGATCTTCAGATTCAAGCATAGGAATATTCAAGCTTAGTGAAATGTCGTGTTTGCATTGTAATGTCAATGTGCAGTTTATAAATTGAAATGTTTAGCTACTTTGCAAATTCATTATATATCTCTCCTGTTCGCTAAGTTGTGCTTTGGTCGTCTTTATTAAGTGCCATACAAGAAAATGATTTTATATCGGTCTTCACTGGTACTCTTCAGAGCAGTGTCCTTAGGAAAGACTAATAATTTTAATTAAAAAATGTGCCTCTTTTACCGTGTTGCTGTATTAACTCTGAAACCTGAGACTTATTATGTGAGAAGTCATTTTTAATTTTCACAATATTGAAAATTCTACAGTATGTAAGAAACCAGGGCTGTTTTATGCTTTTTTTCTTTCCCCCCCCCCCTTCCCCCTTAGATATTTGTAATGTTGTCATCACCTTTTTGCTGTATCCCAGTGATTGGAACAGGAGGAACACACGGGGAAATCACTTTGCTATTTTTTTTTCCAGTCCAACTTTGTAGCAGAAGTTCAGCTATGTGATTTTTTTTTTTATTTCCCTAGGACAGGGAATAATTGAGAAAGGTATATTGAACATTAAAAGTCTTTGTTCAGTTATTTTTATTTTCTCTCTTTTTCAGCTAGTGGAAACCTTAAGGACACCTTTGCTGGAGCCAGAAATGGACAATACAGACTTTTAAAAGTAGTCATTGAAAATGGTTAGTCAAATTTTTTTTCCAGATCCTTCTGGGTATTTTCTTGTTGTTTAGTAACCTACGTGTATAATTGTTTTTTAAAAAAAAAAATTGCAAAACTTAGTATATACTAAGGTCTTTGTATACTGAAAGTAGGATTGAATTTTTGGTGACACTGTAATTTTCAGTATAATGCGGGGCAGTATGCCCACTTATTTCTGTTGGGAATTCTGCTTAGAAAATACACTGTATAAAATACAGCATTGCTTGATCTATCTTCAAAGTGTATTAGATGTTGACCTCACTTTTTTGTTGTTCAGTCATTTATAGTACACTGAGGTAGCTCTTAGTTGGGAACATGTATGTATTTGTTTCAGCAAATTTCGTTCATTTGTTTCATTGCGGTAATGTTCCATCAGCACAGGTTAGCAAATGCTGACGTAGCTCTGAATTTGATTTCATTAGGCAAGATAAAAAGCTGTGCTTTTGAATATGCACTACTTTTTTCAATATAGAATGAAGGCTAACCATGGAAAGTGTCTTCCATTTATATCAAATGTTTTTCTTTGTTATGTATCTATATTTTATCTGTAAGTAGAAGCAGAATCCAATCTTAATACTTCTTTCCAAAGTTTAGAAAGAAAATTGTAGCACTCAAAATGGTAGGAGAGAAACAGTTGCCTCATCTGTTTGCAGCAACTCTTTTATTTTTCAATAGATAAATCAGCAGGACTCAGTTTTAGTATTACTAATACAGCAGGTTTGCTGCTGGGCAGTGTAATTCCTCTAATTGCATTTTTCTATCTAAATCCAAGTGAGTTCAAAGCCATCTGGAGTTTAAGAATTGGCAAGTACATTCTGAATACTCATAAAGCTCCTATGTCTGCTATTTCAGCTACTTTGAATCTAGTGCAGCAAGGTGCCAAACATTCTCTGTCTGAGCTGCTTATGTTCAGTGTCTTGGAAAATTAATGTGGAAGAGTGGCTTGTTTTGAAAGATTCACTGTATAAGGGCATCTGTACTCTGTTGCACTCTTGTCTGAAATGCTAGAGCTTTGCTCCTGGTCTTGCAAAAAATTCAGTCTATTTTATAGACTACATATTATCATGGTCCCTAACCCACTGGAATCTAATTTAAATGAAGTGTCTCTCTTTTGGGCATGGGGGCTAGTATTTAGTGGCTGATAAATATTTTGGTTAATAGGTTGATAAATATTTTGAAAAATGCTATGGTAATATTTTCTTCTGGGAGCTAAGATGTGGTTCATAAGTAAGGAAGCAAAATCTGTTTTAACTTGCACGTAATTAAATCTAATTGTAAGTATTCTGTGTAGAATTAAGCCAATTATACATAATAAATCACTTCAATCATTGAAAGAATCTGTAGTTTTGAAGCTGTATTAAAAATGGTTTTATCTGCTTAAATAGTCAAGTTGAAGTGATTAGTGCAAGCATATTCATTCCAAATTCTTTTCACTATATCTGGATTACTGACTCCTTACAATAAATGCAAATACTAATATGTTGTAGCAAGAGCAGGAATAATTCTAAAGATCAAAAGCTTACTCTCATCTTGTTTCTACCTAAATACTCTGATATAAAAATAAACTAACTGTCACAGTTTAGTTTTTCTTTCTCTTCTGTGTGCGTTGTGCTAAAACATTAACATCAGTCTTATCCCTGCAGATCAAAGAGCTTGATGACAACGAGCACATTGCTTCTCTCGTTTTATTTGGGTCAGGCTTGTGCAGGAGTTTTCCTTCTTTGATATTGACTATTCTTGAATTCTATTCTTGCAGATATAATTCTGGAAAACAAGTGACTTAAAATTAGTCTTGTTACTAGTCCAGTATTTAAATGGCCAGTTACTGTAATAAGCGCTTATTGAATTTGCTAATTTTAATAACCAATGTTAACTATATTGTTGTTAATGTGTAATTTTGGTTATTGTTATAGAACAGCTCGTTGTGGGATCCTCTAGGCAGCCTGCTGGATCATGGGAGAAGGATTACGACCCCTTCGTTCTTCCTCTTCTGGAAGACAAGCAACCTTGCTATGTTCTGTACAGGCTGGACTCTCAGAATGCTCAAGGATATGAGTGGATCTTCATCGCGTGGTCACCCGATCACTCCCCTGTGAGTATCAGTTATCGGAATCTTCACAGCAGTGGTGATATTTCAGCAGTGTCTTTGGCTTTAAATTCCAGGTGAGAATGATTTGGGGAGTGTTTAAGGAGCACTCCCACCCCCTTCCATCCAAGGAAACCCAGGAAACCTCTCATCTCTCCTTTTGCCGGTTAAGGAGCAGTATGAATGGCTCTAGATGAAGTCCAGCTGATTCAATTAGTTTCTAGCTTGATTAAAGGAGACAAAACATATTTTTACTCTTGTTTTCTAATTTTCTGTCTGTGTTGTTTCATGAAAATCCATGGCAAGATATAGGGCAGAAATCTGAATTGGTGCCATCGTAGAGGGGAGGATTCTATCATGAGCTCAGGCTGTTTATTCTGTGTGGCTTTCAGGCTGGCCAGTTGGCACTCGTGCATCTGTGACTGACTACAACATGAGCTGCTGCTTCCACAGGAGCTAGTTAGAGAGCAGAGAGAGAGTTGCAGAGCAGAGTTACAAATTTCTAGGAAAACTGGAATACTGTGTTTGGGAAGACAGGAAGTTATTCCCAGGTTCCTACAACTTTCACTAACATTTAGGAAATATTAAGAGACCAAAGGGTGGGCACATAATTAAAGCTGCAGTTTTGAATTACTTGGTTGATAGTGCTTGGTGAAATGTCTCCTTGTACCCTTAAGAATTGATAGCATATGTTTTTATCTTGCTGCAAAACTCATTCCATGGAATTTAATCTGTATTAATAAGTACAAATTTAAATCACAGCTTCAGCTGTAACATATGGGGAAAAAAAAAAAGTTTTTTATGGACAATATACAGAAATGCTTGTTATTGTGTATACATTAAAAAAAAAAAAAAATCAAGCCAAGATTGTCTTGTGATATCCTAGGTTCGTCAAAAGATGTTGTATGCAGCAACCCGGGCAACACTTAAGAAAGAATTTGGAGGTGGTCATATTAAGGATGAAGTATTTGGAACAGTTCAGGTATGTTTTTCTTTCTAAAGTCAGCATGCTGTTTTAAGAAATAGTACAGTTGCTGATTTTACAAGTATGAATTTGTGGTGTTTCTGCTCTTTTTTTGATGAAAGCGAGGGGAGAGGAGGGGAAAGGTCAAAAGGTAGGTGTTTTATTCAAATGTTTAAATGTAATTGTTCTTGCTTGAAAAACTATTTCAGGCTAAGAAGTCCTTGCTTCCAATATCTGTGAAAAGTAAATAATCTAGGAATAATAGGAGAATCTTTCAAGCTCACTACACGCATGCCAATCCTCAAAAAAAGCCTTTACACTAAAACTTTCGGGCCAATATTTACAAAGGCCTTTCAGATGTGTGGTTCCAAATCAGAAATTAGGGTGGCATGGCTAACTATAGTCGTTAATATCTGAACAAGAATGTTTTTATCTAAGGTATTGTGTAGAAAGTCTAATGACGTTCTAAGGAGCGTTCAAGTGCTGCACGTATGCACAAATTTGGAGCTGTTGCCTTACCACAGTTACCCTGGGACATGATATTTTATGTGATAGTGATGTCTGCCTGTTTGACCACCCCAACACAATCCCGCCCTTTTAATATGTTGCCAATTTTAAACAAATACAGGTTAAGAGTTCTTGAAGCAAAATTCCAAGAACAGTCTTGAAAAATGATGATGATTTAAAGATCCAAATTAGCTCCCGTCTTGTTCTCCTTTAGCAAGCACATAATGTGCAGCAGGCGTGTTCTGCTGGTTTGTCATATGCACAAATCTGAACCAAAGCACAGCCACTGTTGATTCAGGGATCTAGTTGCAAAAGAAGGGAAGGAGCTGGGGGGAACAGAGGATACTAGTGAAAAACCTTGCAAAGAAACACGATGGTTGTGTTGGACATGTTAACATAAGATGCAAATCCAAAGGGAAACGAGACTAATAATTTCCCTGCTCTTTAAGTAACCTGTTTGTTATATTCAGCATCACCATGGAGTGAAGGCTGCGTTATCCTAACAAACACAGTAATAAACCTGTCCTGGAGAGGCTGTGGTCTAAAGAAGCAGATAACACAGTTGCTAAGAGGGTTTACTGGTAGAGGTCGTGTGACTTCTTGTTGCCATTCTTTCACCTAGTCTCTTAGCACCGCATGTAGTGAAGCATTAGCAGCAGAGTCTGTGTAATACGTAGAATTTGCCTCTAACCCTGGAACTTGGAGCTCAAGGCTGAGTTTCCAAGGAGCACTGCAGTGGTTTGTTATTGTTATTTCAGAACATGTTTGGGGCACTTTGAGGATGAAGTCAATATAATATCACTTCGCCAAGTTCATAGTGCTATAGCTTATTGTATCTCTGAATATAGTTGTATTTAATGTCTTTATAAAGTTAATAATTGCCTCTAATGTTCACCTTAGTGAAGATCACAGCATCTTCGAAGTACTGGCGTCACAAATTTTGATCATCAGTAGCCAGTGGTCTACTCATGTGCTTGTGTTTTCCTTATCTTTTGCTAGATGCAAGGATGGTTTAGGTACAACCAGTTCTGGTATCGTGATGGAACCAGGCTGTGGTCCCATGTGTTGCTTCACATGCATTAATCTTCTGTTACGTCTGAGCTCTGGAAGCAAGACTTACTGGAATATTGGCCCTGGAAATGGTCTGCCTCCTCCAGAAAGAGAAAAGCTAAAAAGGAGCTTTGGGTTTCTCTCAGAGCTGGAGTATAAAAGCACATTTGCCTGATAGTATAAAGTCCTGCCCTTTACGAGCGACACCTAAATTATAAAAGCAGAGCAGCATTCACTTCTGGTGTCGGAATCTTTGCGGAGAGCCAGAGCTGACCCTGAGTGTTAATTCCCCAGAGTGGCTGTCAGAATCCATCGCTTCTGGGAATCTTCATCCCAAGCGGTTTGCCGTGTCCCATGCACGTGTTTAGTACCTGTCTGCAAACAGTATTCCCAGCTGCCATTTTCTAGGTAGGAAACTCCCAGTTAGCTACCAGTTTCCTCTCTGGACGTGCAGATTTTATAAGAAGATTTTTAAAATAAGAAATGTGACACTTTGGTTGATGTTTTGTTCAACTAGTCTGAATAATTTCATTAATGCCTCAGTCTACATGAAGTCTGATTTTTAAATTAGCAAGGTAATTAAGGACTGGTGTGGATACGCTGCCTGCTATTGGATAACAAGGGCATCAAAGCAGCCCAGTGGACCCTGTTGTTCAGGAAGCCAAACTGAATTTGCAAATGCTCCTGTACTTCAATATAATAATATAATACAATGAATAGAATGAATAACATAAAGAGTGTACATAAATGCTCTTTCTGTTCTGCATAGAGCATCTTTGAAGAAAACTTTGATTACTGTAAAATAAAATAATTGGTATTTACACTATGCTTTCAGGATGATGTTTCACTGCATGGCTATAAAAAATACTTGATATCACAGTCTTCCCCTGCACCTCTGACTGCAGCAGAAGAGGAACTTCGACAAATTAAGATTAATGAGGTACCTACATGGCTGTAGAGCATGAGTGGAAGGGGAACTGCCTGCAGAGTTCTTGAATGTTATAGAAAGGTGTCTTTTTAGAGTGGGGGAAAAAAAAAAAAAAAAAGGCAGACCAGAAAGTGGAATGTTTCGGAAAGTTTTGAGTAGATGAGAATGTTTTTTTTTTTTTTCTCTGTATGAGCTGAGATTCCAAGATGATAGTGATTGGAGTTTAGTGCTGAGTTTGCAAGGCCAAGTGTGTGAGTTGGAGACATAGCAGCTGAAGAGCTGAGTTGTTGCAACTTTGTCCTTAAACATGCATAATATCGCTGGTTGTGCTTCATTGCCCGGAAAAATTTCCCATGGTAGCAAAAACTGTAGGGAAAATGCAAAATAGCAAGTATGTCAGTGAATAATCCAAAAGAGTATCTCAGCAGCCTTACCCTTGCATGGGAATTTAAAATTTCAAAGCTTCCAGGACCAGTTCACTGTCTTCATGACTGAGAGAAGTTGAATAGAATTCCAATTAAAATGCCCTTTTTTTTTTCTTTTTCTTTTTCTTTTTTAATCCTCACTAAAACAAATAGCTAGCCCTTTAAAGGACTAATTGCTTTGTCACAAACTCTTCATGGAAACATCTCTAAGAAATACCTTTAACCAAATAACTTGATTGTGGATTACCCAGTGCCTGAATTGTTTCATTGTTACTTATGAAAGAGGATTCTTTTCTCCTGATGCTTCTTCCCTTGATCACTCTGTTCATGCATGTATTAAAATAGCTCTTATGTTGAGCCTAATAATTCTTTAGGCCTATTTTACAGCACTGTTTATGTGTTTGAGAGATGATTTATTTTTGCAGCTGGATGCCAGGAAACCATCCTGTTAAATGCAGCTCTTTGTCTTTTCTCTAGTGATTTTCACTTTCTAACATGCTTATGCTGCATTTCTGTTGTGGTTTTGTTTTTCCTTGACATTTATTTTTGGCCTTAGTGCCTTCTGATATTTTCCTTCCATTCTATAACTCGACGTAGAAATGCATTCATGTTTACGATCTAAAATTTGATCATCAAATACTACATTGTACTTAAACAATTTAAAAACTTTAAAAAAAAAAAAGGAAATTTAAACTTTTGTACCATTAATGATCATTTCCTTCTAATATTTTGTGCAGTGCATGGGCTGTGTTTAATAGCTGGTTCAGGTAGGCCCAAACTCAGTGTTACTATGAAACTTTGGCAGCAGTAGCTGTGCTTTTCTGTGAGAGAGAAGCTGCAGATTACTGTAGATTTTGGCTCTGTGTGAAGCATCTCACAATGTGGTAACTTACTTAAGCTCTTCATTTTTTTTCCAGCACTGTGAAGGCTAGAGTTAGACTCACTGAAACCCTATTTCATTAACTTTCCTTTGTTAACTTCAGAAAGCTAGAAAGCTTTCTAACAAAAAACAAACAAACAAACAAACAAAAAAAAAAGGTATTTTGAATTCAAGTTTTCCATATGTATATTCGAAATAGTTGAGTGGGTCAGATCAAAGGCTCGCTGGTCCGGTGTCAGGGCTGTGGGCAGCAGCAGGAACCTAGGGAGGGTGCAAGAGCAGGGCAAGAAAACCGTGATAATTCCCTTGCACTCTCTCAGTGTTGGTAGGCCAGGATCTTCCAACACACAAGAAGTGGTGTCTTAGTACTTAATTTTCCTTGATGGCTTTTTCATCTGTGACCGTCTTGCAGTTTTTCTAAATCCACACGAAGTTTGTTGTGCACAGACTGTGTCAGTGCTCCAGAGCTCTGCGAGGAACGTGCCTGCTGTCCTCTAGTTACTGCGATACCCTACACATGTATGGGAAAGACACAGAAAAGTCATTCCTCGCTCTTTTTTTTTTTTTTTTTTTTTTTTTTCCTATTATATCCATGAGATCTCTCTTGTATTCCTTCTCAGTTATCTCTTCCAGGCTGAAGAGTCCTAATCTACTTAGTTGTTCTTCTTAAAGAAGGTACTCCATACTTTTGATCCTTTTGCCTTTCTCTGTGTTTCTTCCAGTTCTACTATTTAATTTCTGAGTTGGAGGGATGGGGAAGACTGAACTGCATGTGGTATTTGAAATGTGGGCATGTTACTGATATCTGCAGTGCTCGATGATGTGTCCTGTTCTTGTTCTCTGCTCTTCCATCTATAATGTTTCCTTTGGGTATTTTCTTGGAAGGTACTTTTGGTTACTGTTTTGGGTTTTTGGTCTTAACCAATGCTGGCAACTGGGCTGCATTTTCATTGAACTACTTACTGTGACCTCCCGGTCTTGCTCGTAAACAGTAGTAGCCAGTTTCAGTGTCCCACGCCGTGTAAGCAGAATAGGGTCTGGTTTTCTCCTGTGTACATTGCTGTGCTTTATGTGTATTGAATTTCACCTGCCATTTAATTATCCACTCAGCAGTCACCGCTAACAAATCTCAGTGTGAGTTCTTAAATTTTTAAGTGCCCTAAGTGTTTCATTTTGCTTTCATGGTCTGAAATAATTTAGAATATGGACTACAAAATTTTCAAAATATCTCGAAACTTGGAGCGCATGGTTCCTCTCTTCCCCTGCCTCTCCCCAGACTTCACAGCTGGCTTTTATGTTTTTTTCTACTTTTTATGTTTAATGTTTGTTATTTTTTAATTTTATGATGCTTACTTACTATTTTTATCAATCAGATATATTAGGAATGCTTTTTGTAAATATTTGTGTTTAATCTTGTTAATAAATTTATTAACATATTAACATATTTAAGTAAGTGCTTCTCAGGAAGGCTGTTCTTTTAAAAGATGCAATATAAGTTGGTATTTCTTCGAGTATCTTTGATTTTTTTTGTTTCCTTTTTCTATCAGTATATTTTATGCTTCATGAGCATCCAATTTTCATTTAAGCTGAAAATCTTCCAGCTGATAGACCTAAGACTAATCCTTTCAATTTTTCCTACTTTTTCTCCTGACTGATTAGCATTTTGCTGCTTCATCTCTGGTTTAGTGTACTTGTGAATTTGAAAAAGCAAATCAGTATATTCCAAAACTTCTAAGTCGCCAATAAATTCACCGGTCAGAATCTGGAAAACTGGAGACCAGAGCATGAACGTGTGTG
>VZSV01000004.1:9482020-9499607 GCA_013398735.1 Nothocercus julius
CTGGAAAAGTGTCCTTGAGATAACTGTCCTTTTCTCTTGAATGGTTTATGTGATTAACATAACTAGATTGTGAGCAATTGTCTGACTTGTGCTTAGCCTGGATTTCTGTTTTGTGTCAAAAGTTCAAAACAAGTCTCTGTTTTTGTTTTGCCTTCTATTTGGTATAGGGTTTGTGGGTGAACCTCTGAAGCCGGAGGGAGGGAAGTTGCCTTTGTTTTCCTTTAAGTTGGATGGGTTTGTTTAATTTCTCTTCCTGCCTTTCAAAATCTTTAATTACTGAAAATGACATATATTTTGATGTAAATTTTTTCAAGATACAAGCGAAGCTTATAAGCAGCACTGTCAGTTAATAAATACAACATAGCATATGAAAACCAAACTATGTCCTCCTGGCTTACTCTATACTAGAATTAACATTGCGGCTTCACTGACACTTCAGGTAGTTTCCTCCCTCATAAACCTGTTGGCTCTGCAGAGCTGGCAGAGATAGGAACGTGTTCTCAGGTAAGTAAGCAAGCAAGGGGGAGCGTAAATTACTGCAGATCTGGTGAGCACCGGGGTGATGCCTGAGGGCAGCCTGTGATGAGAGGGGCTGTTGCTGTGTCTCCGTGTGCAGCCAGACCCATCACATTGCCCGTTACTTGTGCGACGCCGAGTGAGGGCTCGCTGGGGTCCCTCTTCAAACCCCAGCTGCCTTGTGTTGATTGCAGGTGCAGACGGATGTGGGCATAGATACTAAGCATCAAACTCTGCAAGGAGTGGCATTCCCCATTGCGAAAGAAGCTATTCAGGCTCTGGAAAAGTTGAAAAATAAGCAACTCAATTACGTACAATTGGCAAGTATATAATACTTTCATTTTACTTTTTTAATAGGATTGAACAGATTGCATGTATGTTAAATAATGTGCATATATGGCATATACTGATATGCTAAACTGGGTTAAATATGTCTTTTTCCTATAATGTTCTCTACTTTGCTTTCTGTATATTAACTATATTTGGGGTTGTTTTGTTAACAACAGCAAATCGATATGAAAAATGAAACTATTATTTTGGCCAACACACTTCATACCGAACTTAAGGACTTGCCAAAAAGAATTCCAAAGGATTCTGCGCGTTACCACTTTTTCCTCTATAAGCATGCCCACGAAGGGGACTATTTGGAATCCATAGGTATGAGGAATATTTCCCTATGTGAAATTTCATTGACTTGTTTGAAGCAGTTTAGTAATCTTGATGCAGAGTTAGCTGTTTAGCTTCAGGAATCTGATCTTTAAGTGTGACCATAAATTTCTGTGTCATTTGGTTGTGAAGTTGAGACTTCCAAAGAGTCCTTACATTTAGGAAGTGCAGAGATACTCTTTTTGATAATGAACATCTTTTAAACATCCAGAAATCAGTGCTCATATGAAAAGATACTGGCCATTTGCTGATCCCATATCTGAAATTACACATTCAGAATGATGTTAAATCTTCCCTTTTAGCCCGCCTAGTGGATTTCTGCTGCCTCTCTGCTGTAAATGATCTGATGATAAAGGTTCTCATATGTGGTGTATTTTGTTCTGACTTTTTTTCCCTGCAGTTTTCATCTACTCTATGCCGGGATATACCTGTAGTATACGCGAACGGATGCTGTACTCTAGTTGCAAAAGTCCCCTGTTAGAAATTGTAGAGAGACAGTTGTGGATGCAGATAATTAGAAAAGTAAGTCTGCTGGTATTTTCTCCATCCTTCTTTCCCTTTCTTGATACCTAACTGTAGCTGTCTCTGCCACTGCTTTCTGTAAAGGAAAGAAAATACTGAGTAATTGCTGATTTATGTATAAATGCCTGTCATCAACAGGAAATACTTGTTGATAACATTTGTGTATTTAAACTTAAGACATTATAGTTTTTCTGTAGTTTATAATTTCTGCCTTTAGATAGATCTAGCAAATATTAGCCTCAAGGGAGATTTTAGCAGTATTTTGAAGGAGTACTTGCAAATAACAGTATGACAGGCCTTTTAGTAAGAAATAGTGTGGACCACAACATACTGCTGTTTCTGAACCCTGAGTTTAAGAACAAAGTTACCTGAGGATTTTCAAAATAATGAATTTCAGTCTGCAGTTCTTAGATATTAATTGCTTATCAGTCCTTGGCAAGGGCAAATTTGAATCTGTAAGTAAGCTCTCGTTTCTTGCTAAAGATCTTGCTGCTGTGCGTGAAGCACTTATCACAGTCTTATCACTGCTAGCAAACAGGCCGTAGTAATAGTCTAGTCATGGAGTATATGACCTTTGGCTATGTTCTTAGTACTTGTGCTCTACATGTAGGAGAGCTTTTGGATTTGGTTTCTAAGGGGATTACATCTGCCTAAAGTAGTAGAATTAATATTAGCCATGTTTATGCCTAATTATTTCTTAGAAAGTTTCTTTTTCCAGTTAAGCATGAGGGTCTTGTGCCCCCTGAAATACCTGGTAGACGCTTTGCTGAAGGCCCTGCTGTCGCAGCCGCAGCGCGCTGGTCGCTCCTCCGGGCGCTGCGGTTGGCAGACCATGAAGGGCTCAATACGCAGCAGGACGGGGCAGAGCCATCCTCCCTCTGCTGCCTTCCCACAGTTAAGCCCAAGGCGGGTTGGCTCGAGAACAGTATCTTTTCATTCAGGTTTATATAGTTACACTGAAAAGGTAACAACAACAGTCTTTACACATCAGTTTGACTTCAGCATTTTCCCTGGCTTAAATAAATGCTCTTGGAAACTTCAGCTGCAGTTGTCCGCTAATCACATAAGCTATTTCTGCTTCTCCCCTCCAATTTCTGGAGACAACAGTGTGTTATAAATGCTGCTTTTACAAGTTTAAATTTTGAAGCACTTTTTTGTTAGGATGTGATTTTAGGATGTTAATTGTTAGAACTGTTAGAATGTGATTTTAGGATGTGAAATTTTAATTGTTAGGATGTGAGTCTTACATTGGGACAATTAAAAGTTTTTCCTTTGGAGGACAGAGTAAGCGAGTAATCTTTAGTTCTGGAAGGCCACATGCTGCTTTCTTGCACATAGTAAGGAAAGAGGAGTTAAACCCTTGTTTCCACGTGCAATTCTTATTGCCAGTGTGGGCACCCGCATGTACACGGGGCTAAAGCTGAAGGTTGGGAAGTTTCTTGGTGTCTTTGTGGCCGTACTGCTGCTTCAGGAAGAACCAGTTAAGTTGAATCACACTTTTCAGTGCTGCTTAAGAGCAATCTCAGGAAAATCTGTCCAGTATTGCTGAGATTAGGCACAAGTAAATTGGGGAACATTTCAGGCTAGATTCTGAACTTTCTTGCACGTGCTGATTTTAATATAGTATTAAGAACTTTAGCAAAATAGCATTTCTAACTGTTATTAAAGGTGTTTTTGAGATGAATATGATGAACTGCTTCTTTTTGGCAGATCGAAATAGATAATGGTGATGAGTTAACTGCTGACTTCCTTTATGAAGAGGTTCACCCAAAACAACATGCACACAAACAAAGTTTTGCTAAACCGAAAGGTCCTGCAGGGAAAAGAGGAATTCGAAGACTGATCAGAGGCCCTGCAGAGACTGAAACACCTACTGATTAAAAGCCGTTGTTTGCACTATCGATAAGATACGACAGTGAGAAACGGAATTGTGGTTTTTTGCTAATGAACTGAAATCATTCCATAGATGCTAGGAGAAAAAGCTCTTTTTACTCTTCCTTCTCCTGATAACAGCGCTATGTAGAATTTCTAATTACCATGTTTGATGACGTATGGAAGAGCTCGATATTTCAGTACTAGAGAGGAAAATTAAACCCATATTACTTAGTTTTAAATTAGAATCCATTATTTAATAGCTGTACATGTGAACATAACCCTCATGGGCAGAAATCTCTTACAGCCCTGTACTCTGTGGGTGGTTTTGTTGCTTGTCTAGGGAGCAGAGCTGTGCTCATCTGAGTCTTGCTGAAGCCACTGAGACTTAGGTGAGGAGGCCTGAAGTGCTGGCCTAGACAAGGCTTCATTTTCCCCGGTAGCTCTCGTGGATGGCACTATACTAGAAGGCTTTCTTCTGTTTTTGATGTGGTGCATTATTGCATTTGGTTTTCTTAATAGAAAAGTTGATTTAAAAATCTATTATTTAAAAAAAAAAAATGCAGATGGTCAGGAATGGGTGACATTTCTTTCCTTGCCAAAAATAAATAAATAAATAAAAACATGGGCATTTCAAATGAAACAATTTTGTAGAATTGTCTTTAACAGAAATCTGACATAAAATCGCTATAGCTTTTTCAGACTTTGATACTATTCCTAAGCCTTATACATTAAGCAGCAAACTATCAAGTAAAGTGTAATTACAAATGCATGAGTCAGTGTACTTGATAGATTATGGAGCTGCTTCCAAAGCAATGTACTTAAACGTTTCTATAAAAGCTGATTACCTGGGCACTTGGAGCTAAAACTAAGTTCAACTAAATGAAAAAAAAACCTTGCTTCATAAAGCTGAGTTATTCTTGATTTCAGATTCTTTTCTATCACATTTACAGTATCTAATGCAACTTAATACAGTCAAGATGATCTGAAAATGATTTTCTGAATGTCTGAACTTTAATAATAACGTAAATCTGTATCAAAAATCTAACTAGGTCTTGAAAAACAGCTGGAAGCACCTGGTTAGTGTTTTGTCTTTTTTTTTTTTTTCCTCCTCCCTACTGACTAAAATCAGAAGAATATAAATTTGATTAAACACTCTTTGATCTGTTTAATTGCAGTAAGGAAATAGATGCATTTTACGAGTAGGCTGAAGAAGAATTAGATGTGAAAAACACATACTGAATGAGCTGAAATATTTAAAATTAGGAAAATTTAAAATGAGGCAAATAGCTAGTGGCTAAAGTATATTTCCCAGAGGGAACTTGTTTTTTGGTATTTTGCATGTGGGTTTTGTGCTTTTTGATTTCTAGAGCCACATGAGTTGCAAGTCTTGGTTTACCGCATAACATTATCATAAATTGTGGTCGTTTGCATTGCGCAGCTGCATCACATTGTTCTTACCTGATGGAAGGTGTATTTTAACCTGCTGCTTAGGGAAATAATACCTTGACACTATGAGTACATGACACAATTTCAGTTATTTCACTGGGACATGCTACCGTGTTGTCATTCCTTTTGGGATTGGACTGTATAATGTGAAGACTGCAACAGTTGTTGATTTCAGTGTGTTTTTTGTTCTTGATCTGCAGTAGAAATTTTAGACCTTGGCTTTTTTCTGTTTCCTTTCATACACTACATCAGTCCCATTCAGCAGCTCCTTAGCCATGGCAAATCTCCTTGTTCTTAGGGGAACCATGTTCACGGAATCACAGAATGGTTGAGGTTGGAAGGGACCCTTGGAGAGCATCTAGTCCAACCCCCTGCTCCAGCAGGGACATGCTCCTTTTCTGCCTCTTGCCTTTGGGATTTTTGTTCTACCTATGACTGATCAGGCAGGTGTCACTTTCTTTTAAACATAGTTAGCTCACTACACGCTCCAGATAAGGATATTTTTAGTTTGTCAGAATCATTTTGGCACATTTTTTTTTTTAATTCATTAAGGTTAATAAAGGTTATTAAGGTTATAATAAGGCTAATGGCCAACCACAGCAGTTCAAAATCACTACGAGGGAGCTTGTTTGAATTCAGTATTCCTGCCGCTGTGTACGCCTGCCCTGGCTGGCACATACGTTTCTACATTTTTTAACAACCATTAGACTGAGTAAAGAAGTTCAGGTTTTTATTACTAAATGTTCTAAAAAATGAACAGCCACGGATATGTGTGTTTGGTTTTTTTTTTTTTTTTTCATTTACTTTTGCTAAATCCTGTTCAAAGCTCATTTGAGCATAAATTCCCGTGAGTTTTCGATAAGTTGAGCGCAAACCAGATATTTTAAGATACCTTATTTTCAGATATTTTGCAGGGTCATTTCACATGCCCGAGTAGTGTCCTGAGCACATTTCCTCCTCCCTCTTCCCCTAAAACAACCGCTGCTGCACGAGCCTCATCTCTTACATGAGCTGGAGCCTCACTGTGCTGCTCCCCACAAAGCAGTAAGAAGCATCTGATCTCCTTGCAAGATGCCTCACGTTTACAGCTCCTTAGCTGCCTCACATTCCACTACACGTGAACGGCCAGAGCCAGCACAAAATAAGGGCATTAATAAAAGTTGTTCTTCGAACTGCTTCTGGTCATTTAACGGCTGAAAGTGGCCGGCCTCAGTTGTTGGTGTCTTCGTAAAGCGCAACAGCAACGTGGCCACTTGCAGCTACCTTGAGCGTTGGGGGAGTCATTAATGAAGGCGACAAGCAATAAGGTGATTATTTTTGAAATGCTGAGATTACAAAGGACTAAAGTAGGGAAAATTGAATCTTTTAATACAAGAAAAAAAAAATAGTGGAGGCTTTGTTAAACCAACTAGGGTAAGAATTGCTGTATTTCTTGGATGAACCCATTGCTGAAGGAAACCTTTGATTATGGTATCTTATATATTGAATGTAAGCCACCTTCTGACACTAAAATGAAAAAAAAGTTACTTCATTATCTATTTTGTAATTTACTTTATAAATAAAGAGTGAAGCTTTCATGTGGCGTTGTCTGGATTTTGTTAAATACAGGCTACAAAGCTGCACATCCTGTATCGCTCCATGGTGAGTGACAGCTGCTGCAGCATCACAAAGCAGCGAGAGAGATGGTGGGGCAAGAAGAGAGGCTGGCAAACGCAATCCCTCAGCTTGGGTACGGGAGAAAATCAGCTTGCACCCTATGAGAAGCAGCTGCTTTTTCCACTGAGGGCTCTATACCAGAATCCAAGCGTGGGTGTCGCTTTTCCCGTTCCCTTTCAAACATAAACTGCTTCAACAAGGAGCTTCTGTCCGTGTGGTGCTGTGTGGGCGCCGAAGGTGATTAGAACTACTCCGTTTCTGTCTGCTGGGGTATTTGCTCAGTGTGAGTTCATGTAATGGAACCGCTCAGAGAATGATGCTTTGGTAACATTGCAGTCTCTCCGGTCCTTTCCCAATGAAAATAACTTGGAGGAGTCTGGCCTCTTCTTTAGCTGTCCTGCTACCCCCACCCCTATGGAAGTGTGCGTGAAAGGGCAATTGTGAAGTTGAGAGAGAGACGTTGTTATTTTGAACTATGATTTCATAGGATGATGTTAATGCAAAATGCCACGCAGAAAGCCAGCTGCTTCCCTAGGCAAGCATGAGAGGCAGGAGGTGGGTGCATCCTCATGCCTATGTGTGAAGAGAACTACA
The DNA here is from genome assembly GCA_013398735.1 of Nothocercus julius. Classification (NCBI taxonomy): domain Eukaryota; kingdom Metazoa; phylum Chordata; class Aves; order Tinamiformes; family Tinamidae; genus Nothocercus; species Nothocercus julius. The sequence goes on from VZSV01000004.1 coordinate 9,489,296, forward strand.
GTTGATCTTGCTGCCTTTCAGTGAATGGAGTATTAAATAAAACTCAGCTCACCAGCTCAAGAATAAAGATGGAGGCAATTCTTCACATTTATAGCAAAAATATGAATCCTATGACTAATTTGTGTGGGGGGGTTCAAAAAGCCACGGGACAGATTGATGGAATAGAAGTCAAGAGGTTTAGTGCGTAGGAAGACCTCCCATCTCTCTCAAAAAGCCATGAGCTGCAAGCCCCTTGCAGGGAACAGGAAGGAGAGAGCAAGAGAGGGGTTGGGGGTCAGTTCTTACTAAGGTTTTTGTTTTTTTCAAAAACAACCTTTATGGTTTTATCCTGCTGCTACTTTCTAGATTCTCAGCTGAAGCTGCAGTACCTCACTTGCTGTTTTCCATTCGCATTTCCTGCTGTGGGTGACTAAATTGCTCCAAGTTACAGCTTTCTGGATCCTCAACATGCAAAAGGTCAGGATCTCTCATCTAGGAGATGTTTCTTCCCTCCTTCCCCCCCAGGACCCTCTACACCATCACTTGCAGGCATTAAACTCTACCCCTGCTAGCAGCTTTAGCCCAGATCTCTACATTTTCCTCTAAGCTCCAGTTTCACAGAACTAGATTATCCCTTTACACACATGAACTTAAAGTTACTGACTGGTGTGCTGACAATCTTTACTGCCTAATTACTGCCAAGAGGTGCAGTACCCTGGCTCCTGCAGGTACAAGCTGCATTCTAGGAGGGCTTAATGTTCTGGCAGGGAATAAACAAAGCCCAAGTCAGCAAGTCTTGGCTGTAGGCAGCAGCTCTAGGTGCTGGGTTTACCACTTGAAGGGCTCCTTCGTGCAACATGTGCTTCTTAAAGAATGTTCTCAGGTACTTGGCTAGGTACATTTCACACTTTCATTCTGTGGGAGACTGAAAGCAAGAGAGATTTTTCAAAAAAACTCAAAGTGCTTACCAAAATTTCTTTAGTTAAACACATCTTTACTCCTTAAAGACAAACCAGCTTTACTAAAATACTATTTTATTAGAAATAAACATTAGCAACAATGACACCAGGCTTTGTGTTTACAGCTTTTCCAAACTTGTGCTCTATAAAACTAAAGTTGTACAGATGGATACTTCTTAGGTTATTGCATCATTTTGAAAGGCAACGCGGAATGAGATACTAGGCAGGGGAGTTCCGCTGTTAAAGATACACATCTTTTACAAAACTGCATACATCCCTGCATGCAGTCAGATCAAGTCTCGCTTCTCCATTTCCTTTGTTCTTTGATAATCACAGGTTTCAAACAAGACCATATTCCTACCCCTAAGTTGTCAAGAAAAAACATACATGAGGTACAAGAGATTTACATGAAATATCTGTATTTACAGAAGTAGCATTCTCATACCTAGTTAGTACAAGAAAATTGGAATCTTATTATTCATTTTCATTTCCTTTTTTGTCTGCTTTCATCTGGTTCTTTCCTAAAAAGCTTCCCATTCTGCTATAGAAATAAATATACTTAAGATAAGCACTTAACTGCTTGATTAAGGAGAATGCAGAATTGCAGAATATTATACTGTTTTATACAGTATTATACTGGCCCCTGTAACATAACACACCCTCTGTATTTATAATATACTATATGAAATCTAGTGAAGCATAAAAAGAATGTTAAAATTAAGAGCCTTTTTCCTAAACAAGAGAGTTTATGAACCAACATTAAATGGCTTGTCATCATACAGGATACATGTGAAGAAATTTGTATCTAGTTTCGTATTTGCATTGCAACATAATTATTTTGCTTGTAAAACATCTAAATAAAATAGCAACCTAAAATGTTTTGCAGCATTTATCTGAATAAAGACAAATCCTGCAAAGACATTAAAAAAAGTCTGAATCCAGACAGTTGCCACATTTACAAATACTGCCCATTCACATAAATTTGGATTTGCAAGTTAAAATTTTAAACAATTTTGTTTTAGATGGGTAGCACTACTGCCTCCACACAGAAAGGGAGCTTGCCATTCATGTCAATTAAAGTTTTTTTTTTCTCCTTCAGTAAAATGAGCTAGTCCATCTGCGCAAGAAAGTGATTTGAAGAAAAATAACTGAGCCTCCTACTGTCACTGTCTTTGCAGAAGACACCCTTGATACTTGCAGATCTAGAAACAAAGAGATTCTAACACAGAAATGCTTCTCAAAAGCCATGGAGCAGACGTACCAGGAATGCAGCTGAGTAACCCAAAAAAGGCTCTCTCACTTTTCTCATGCTGAGGAGCCGCTGGCTAAGGACACGTGAAAGGGCTGATGTGCTAATCACAACAGCCCAGCGGGGCCAGGCCAGCAGCACACCCGACATGCAGGACAAGCCAATACCGTCGCACTGAATACCAAGGCAAGTCTGTATCTGCTGCTGGTCTCCTCTTCATTTAGGAAACACGGCATCAGAAGAAACACCTCAAGTTGCTGTCTCCTGCAGGTGCTGCTGGACCTGTAACAGAATGGATGACAACACAAGTAACTCATGCTTTCACCAAAAGATCAACGGCTAAAAATAACCTCGTAATGTGAAAGGCTACCCACCATCTTAATGTCTGGCCTCCTGTTTTTCTTCTCATTCAGACACTGATTAGCAACTGAATACATTTTGTCAACTGAAGCAGCATCCCAGTCACTCATCTTTTCATCAACATAAGCCTCAATAGTCGTTTCCTCGTCTTCGATTTCATCTTTGATACTTAACTGCAAGAAAATGCAAATTTTACGTATCTGAGGATTCTACATTCCACACTAATATTTCGAAAACTTGCTTATGGATGCTGGTTTCTTCCTCAACCATTCTTCTAGATGGAGAATGACATTCTTTGGGTAACAGCATTAGAATTCAACAATATTATCTGCAGAAACAGCCTCTGAGACTATAAATGGAAAATACAGATTTACTGTATATATAATCATTATTTCTCAGTTTGTGCAAAATTGCAAAGCAATTTTCTTTAAATTCCGTCACTGAGCCATAATTTTCACCCAGTTAAAAGCTCAGCAGTTTCTCAGTATTGTCTTTTTATTTTCTAAGAAAACAATTGTTCCCAGCAAAGTATCTATGTTTACAGAGAAAAAACAAACAAACAAACAAAAAAAAAACCACAGAAATAAGCAAGCTGAAGTATGACTAACTTTGTGTGGACTTTGTAAAGCTCTTTTTGTGGAAATTGAAAGAAAAAAAAATAAAAAAAAAATAAAAAAAAAAAAAGGAAAAGGGACAAACACCTTACATCCAGAACTCCCCAAGGCTAATAAACAAGGTATTTGCAAATTATTAGTGAAGTTGGAAAAGACTGGAACTGAAACAGGAATAACAAGAAGCATGAAGGGGCAACTGAGATAAATATTTAAAAAGTATTCTTACAAGAAGAGGAACTATGAGGGTATACGGATAAAACAGGAATACAACAATAAAGCTTTATATCATCACAGGGAGAAGCAGCACCAGGGAAAACAAGAATATCATATTAGAAGACTGAACTTTATGACTGGAACAGCAGAAATGAAATGAAATACAGTAGTACAAAGTATATGGTCATGCGTTGGAATTAGTACAAACAACCTTTATTATAAATTGCAAGCAGTTGAGCTTCTAGAGGCAGGATACTGAGAAACAAAATAATTTATTAGCTGATTACAGGACACAATATGCCAAGAACAAAAGCTGCTGTGAAAAAAAAGACAAATGTGTGTATTGGGCAGGTTCCCAATAGGAATGAATACTTCCAATATGGAAATGTTGGGAGTCAAGATATCAATGTAAATATTCTTGTCATCACACTGAAGAGATGCAGACGGAAGAGATATGGAGAAGTTCCAGAATTAGAATAACCAGAAAGACAGATAATCCTGTGGGAAAATATAAACAACAGAAATCTAGCTTGCAGGGAATTGTAAAAATCTGCAGAAAGAGAGATTTTTCCATAAAACAAACACCATGGACTGAACACTTGGCTCAGTGAAGAAATAAAGATTTCTGCTGACTTCTAAAATATTGATACAAGAGCTGTTTTAAGTAACTACACCTTTTTGCTAACTGAATTGTCTTAAAACTTGTTGGCTGCCTATGATTTTATATAAAGGAATCCGTGTGAGGTCAGAGTGGGGACAGGGGTACAGGAAAGAGAAAATACCAGTAACTGTGGATCCCTGTTTTCATCCACTGGTGGAAGACCTGTTATTATTTCTAGTAAGACCTGGAAGAGAAACAGAAGAGCAGCGTGCAATAACTCTTAGCATCTGTAGCATTTGGAAAAAAAAAAAAAAAAATCTCTATACAACTGATTTTTTTTCTGTTCTACCTTTAGTTTCATTATCACTGTTTAAAAAGAACACAGTATTACTTCAAACTACACTTACCTAAAACCTGGCATGTTATTTTGCTCTAGTCTTTCATACACAAATTCACATTTTAACAGAATGGTGACATATCCTAGCAACTTTTACTCAACATATTCAAATGCTTTAAGAGTCAAGCAAAAAGGGTTAAGGTTTAGAAAAACTATTCTATGAGCACATGATGGGAGGGGATGACAGTGTGCAAAATGAAAACGATAGATCAGAGTAGCTTGTTTAACTGCAAGTTTTCAATTACAGCATTTTCATTCATTTACAAAATGAAGTCTTATACTGTTTCCCACACGCTACTTACTACTCCAAAACTGAAGATATCAGACTTGGGGGTTATTTCTCCCCGCAGCGCCTCGGGTGCCATATAGGCTGCAGTTCCAACAATTCTGTCAGTTAGGATAGTTCGAGTGAATGTTACCGATGCTCTTGCAAGTCCAAAGTCAGAAATTTTAGGCATGTAAGTATCAGTTAGCAAGATATTTGCGCTGAGAAGGAAAGAAAACAAAAAGGTTGTTTTCCAGAAGATGACAATAACTAGGTTTTCTAACAGACTAACAGTTCTTCGTCAAAATAGCACTTTGCATTTGATTGCTGGTTTCTCAAAATTTAAGATACATTTCCATATCACAATACAAGAGCAAACTTCGTTGAAAATTGCTCAATTTCAAAACAGATTACTCTAACTATAAATCAAATACTGTCTGCCTAGGAAACAGATTCACACACAGCTTTTCTTGTGCATGTAAAAAAAATAAAATAATAATAATAATAAAATGTCCTTTAAGCAGCATAATATATAATACTTCATTTTGATAAACTAGTATTACATTTTCCTGTCTAAATAATAAAAGACAGTTTTGTACCTCTTATCCTATACAAAGTAAACTATTATTCCTCACTTGAAACAGAAGCAGAATATTAAGGCTGGAATAATTATATTTGCTGTGTTTCCACTTCATCCTCAGTTTTTTACTGCTCCTACAGAAAACATCTAAAAGAAGGTTTGTTTCTAAAATATGGAAGTGTGATGAACTACAACCTAGATCCTTCTATTGTTTTAATCTTGAAGCACTGGAAACCATATTAAAAACATCTGACTTAAATTTTATATAATTTTTGTAATTTTCTGACCCTTTTACTGGAACCATAAGCAAACCACAGACTCAGCTACAACATACAATGCTTGTTACAAACTTTTATTCCTATCTTCTCTTTCCTGTTTGCCACACCTTCTGAACAAAATTATCATAGCTGTAATAGAACTGCTGTAAAAAAGTTGAATATGTGATCACTGCAGAAGGCCCAACTTCAGTTAAGGAACCACCCACCAACTGGTCTCATATTTCAAACTCAACTCCTACATTCACAGCTTCAGAAATCTTTGCTTTTAAACTTGAAGAGACAAGCCCCAAAGAGGCATCACATCCTGATACAGCACAGAGAGCACAGCAGAAGCAAGTTTACTGCAACTGTTAGACTTTCAAAGATAAGTCAACTATCTCCTGGGTATAAACAAGAAAAAAAAAAAATTATGAGCAATTCTGAAGATAACCAAGTTGATCATTTCTGAGAGTGAAACATCTCTAATGTCCACTACAGAGGTTCTAGTGCCAGCAGGGTTACCAAATGTCTCTACGTGTCACATGTAGAGACAAATGAAGAATGAAATAAAAGTTTCTCAGATGCTCCTTAACTTTCTACCAGAGTGGCAGAATGAATAGCACCTACCATACAAACTCATTCAACTATTCACAGTGCAAGAGGCTGCAAAAGAGAAAGCAAAAGAAAAGAGCAATACTGTAAAATGATCAACTCACAGCAGTTAGAAGGATAGAGGAGCGCAAGGTAAAAGATGATGTCACTTTGTCACTTGTCCAGTGGCTTAAGCAGGGAAGGAAGAAGAAGAAACAGGAATTCTCAAAGCAGCAAGCACATTTCAGGAGACCTGAAGTAAAAAAAAATCACTTGGTCTTTCCTGACGTTTTGGAAGGTCACAAAACCTAAGTAATGTAAGTAGTAAGTGGAATGCTAGAAGCCAGAAAGCTATTTAAATACTGATCTATAACATCAAACTCCTTCCAGTCATACTCCTTCTTAACCTAGAGAAGGAATATGGCATCTGAGCGCTTCTTTAAAACCTTTGCACTGATTTGGTATTTCAGAAAGAACCAAACTGCTACCAAGAGGCAGGGCAGAGAAGATGACACACACAAACAAACTCTTGTTCTGAGCTCTGATATCCCACCAAAAATTTCTATTGCAACAAACAAGTGAACATACACTAGCCTTGAAGAGACCTAAACTTCATAAACATGATAAAAGTCAGTTTAATGTCTTTATAATAAATAACAGTAAATCAAGTAGACATTCAGAAGAAACGTTGTAGAAAAAAATAAAAAAAAATGGATTTTTAACTTTAAAATTCCCCATTTATAAAGTCTCTAAATGTTCTCTAAAACAGGCTTTTTTTTTGTTAGCAGCAGCTACAAAAGAATTCCTGGGTGTTCCCACAGTCCACAAGTAACTATTTGATAGTGGGAGATCACAACAGCTTCATAATTATCTTTATAACTGCATACTGATGTTGTCCTTGGGACACAGGCAAGATTACCATGATGGGTGTCACTTACAGAAGAGATTGTGTCCTTGGCTGAAACAATCATTATTTCAGTGTTTTCTCTAAAATGACTTTATCAGGAAAAAAATTACAGAGACAGTCAGCAGCTGTTACCTTTTAACATCTCGGTGAATATGATTGTTTTCATGCAAAAAGTTGATGCCATTTGCTGTACCTTGAGCAATTTTACACCTTGTTTTCCAAGGAATTGGTGGAGTGCCATCCTTTTAAGAGGGGGGAGAAGGGCAAGTACAAACATGAAAAATCTATCAAATACCTCTACATATAAAAACTGGTTTGTTAAAGCACATTAGGCCAGACTTTGAGGCAATTAAAGATGAAGGCAGATAGGTTTTTGAAAAGCAGGCAGCTATTAAAGACACCTTGATACCAACTGAAACTTAGTGGAAAATACAAACTAGAATATTCAACACTCACTTTTTTTTTTTTTTTTTTTAAACCTTCTGGACCTCAAAACAGAAAGTACTGTAATTACTGAGCAAACTGGTAGCTCTAAAACTGGTTTCAGCAATTCAAAAAACAAAACAAAACAAACAAACAAAAACCCCCACACACTCATCTTGAAGAAATACAAAACAACAACAACAAAAAAAAAAACAAAGCAAAACAAAAAACCTCCACTGTCTGTAATCTTCAAGACAGATGATATTGAAAACAGAAGCCAGGACAGAATCAGTTTCAACACTGTTAAATCTATCCCCATTCCGCTTGCAGCCACTTAATGCCAGTTATAAATTGATATACACCTTGAAATTTAAACAGCTGTAGTCATTTATTCAGTGCAGACATATCCAGACCTTTCCCCACCCACTGCTCCTTTTTCCAGCACCACTTGAAAGGTTTCTAAGTATATTTTCAGCCTGATCCGTTCCCTAATCCATCACTCTCTGCAACTTCTACTTGTTCTAGTACAAGAGTAGATAAGTGCAGAAAATGGTCTACAATTAGCACCAGTCCAAAATGTTCATCAGGTTACAACCTTACAAATTTCACTTACTTATTATACAAGTGTTTTTGAACTCCTTTAACATGGACACCCCTTCACTAAGTCAAGTCTGTCTTACTACTGGTATCATTGTGCCAGGTGACAGCGTTGCCTCTATCAAACCGAAAGCAGTTTATTACTTAAAGGCCAAAGCTAAAAGACAGGTCATTTGATTAAATCAAACTAACATATTTTATTTGCACGAAATAATATCACAAAATAAGTATTAAATGTTTGTTTAGGCCCTGCAGAAACTGAAATACAGATTCTGAACATCACATTAAAATTGGTATCACAAGGGCAGTGAAGAGAAAGTATACTGGTACACAGTATTATATCGGTAGCCTGCTTTGACTAAGGAACATTGGGTCTAAAATATTTGTACAAAATAATAAATATATTTTATGTGAATATAAAATGCTTTATCGTACTGGTCTTGCTCCTGGAACACAGTAGTTAACTGGAATTTAGTGGCTACTATAGCTGATCACTCTTTCACAGACAATTATGTAGATATCTTTACCTCAAGAGAACAAGATGCCCAGAAACCAGGCAAGATTTTACTCACCAGACAAGCGAGTCTGTCCAGCAATGAGCCATTGGGCATGTACTCATAAACCAGGCACGGCAAAGCACCATCACTGGAGAAGCCCAGCAATTCCACTAGATTCTCATGATGACACCTATGGCAACAAAACTACTCATCAGATGTCTGCAACAGTCCCTGCATTTGAAGAAGAGAGCAGCACATGGAATTTGATCCCCAATTTCCAGGTTGCAAACAGTTATCACCCAGGTATTTGCACGGGGGCATGTGCATGAACAAAATATAATCACACTTTATATGAAACATTTTCACTTAGTATGAAAATTGTAACCTATGCCAGAGAGACACAAATAAGAGATCAAGTAAATAAACATACTATATCTACCAAATTAGGTCCCCAGATAAAGCTCTAACACTGTATAACACTGTACTCACTTTGCCATCATTTTTATTTCTTGATCAAACTGCTCTTTCAACTCTTGAACACTAACATCAACCATCTACAAAAAGAATGGATCTGACATTAATTCTGATATCCATACTAAAATGCAAGCTTGTTCATCAAAAGAATTATAAACCTTACTTTCAATTAATTAAATATAACAGCTACTTAACTGTGCACCATAGCTTTTTACAGAATTCAATAATGAAGTATTAGAAGACTATTTTTAATTCCTTGGAATGTGATATTATTGGACAAGCTGATCCAGTAACAGCAGTCACTAGCTTAGTGTTTTATCTAATTGCTTTTACTTACTAATAGTTACAAAAAATAATCATTTACAGAAAGCATCTACTATGAAAGCTAAAATCCTATGACAATTTGTATTTTTTGCATCAATTTTTTGCATCTAGTTGTGTCAGAATAAACTTCATGGTGGCAACCTCCCTAGTGACCCTTCCCATCTGCCATTTAAGAAGCCCTGGCTGGGGGTGAGGTGTAGAGGAGGCCATAGAAAGGCGAAATGTAGAGCAGGCAACACTTCTTTGGTGGTGGGACTCTAGCACGAGGCTCTCAACCTAACTAAAGTTAAAATGTGACAATGTGACACTTTCCGAAGCGTGGCACTAACTCACTAACTCCATATATAAAGTCTACACTATATGGCATGCAGTCATTAAAAAAAAAAGAATACATCCAAGACAACTCACAGCAGCAAGTTTCTTGACAGCCACATTTCTGCCATTGATGTAGCCTTTGAACACAACTCCAAAGCCACCTTCTCCCAGTTTATTACCTCCAGCTGATTCTGGTCGTGCATCGAAATTATTTGTAATACTTTCCAACTCATGAAAACCAAAACTGCGGAGATCTAAAAGACATATTTACCATTCAGCACAGAAGCATGATTTCAACATTTGGAACAACTGTATCAAACAGATTCTCCCTCTGCTTAAATTCTGTTAACTCATAAATTTGTCACCACATAAACAATGACATAGTGGAACCCTCCTTCCAGATTCATCATGAAGATATCGGAGGAAAATAAAAGTCGGTGAATTATGAGAGCTCTAGGAGAATTATGAGAGCTCTAGGAAGGTAAGAACAGACAAAACACACACTTACCTAAAGTGTTTTCCTATCCTCCAACAGTTTGATCCAAGTACTTTTAAATTAAAAATGATGCTTCTCTATTTAGAAGACTATGGAAGAGGAATCCATCAAAAGCTTGCCCACCTCTCTCATGAGCCCATATAGACTTTTACCAACCACAGAGTTGCTAACATCAGGCACTTTAGCATGAAATAAATTCCATGAAGAATCACCT
>VZSV01000004.1:9499637-9537139 GCA_013398735.1 Nothocercus julius
CCGAATCTGCTACCTGCAAGCTTAATTTGACACTGCCCAATTCCTGTATCAGGAGACAGTAAAAGGTCAATTTCTATTCTCTACTTCTGTGCTTGTAATAGCGTTAGGAAGATCTGGAGGTTGCACCTCCAGTTATCTTTTCTACAGGCTTCTTAGTCACTCCTCATATGCAAGATCCACCTTTAAGCACATGATGCTAAGCAGTCCCCAAAACCAGTACTGAAAGAAGGCAACAGGATTGGGTGCAGCACAAAATAAGCTACAACTTCACTAATACACAAGTACTTAATCACAGTAGTCTTCTTAGTGGTAAGATACGCCTCACTTTCCAATCTGTCTTGCCACTGGCCACATTCATTGTCACACTGAACAACATAAACAGAGATGCTCTGTACATGGATGCACCATCTCAGCAAAATACTTGTTGCTCTAATATCTTACAATGAATTTCACATGGAATTGTCACCACATCAGCAAAAAAGTTTGGACTTCAATTTCATCATACCCTGCACCTACCTCTGTTACTAGACTGGGAGCTGCTATTCTCTTGACTTAAGTAAGAAGGAGTTGAAGGCTGTTTCTCAGCATCTGGAGCTAAAACCGGCATTACAGATGCCACTTGCTTTTCCTGTACAGGCAATTGTTTCTCAGGCAGTTGTTTCTCATGGATAGGCAAGTTCTCCTGTGAAGAAAGAGGTAATATAACGTCTTCTGCCATCCTTACAGCTTCTGAAAATGGAATTTTAAAAAAGTGTTAATTTTTTTGGATTCCTAATATAGCTAATGCCAACATTTATTCAGTTTAGGAAACATAGAAGCTTCAGGAAATATTTTATACTGCATGTATGTGCAGAACTCTATTTAAACTTGGAACACTAAACAATTTATATAAAACTTATTAAATTTATTATGTCCAACGGAAAATACAACCACATTGGTCATTTTGAGCTAATTCTTTACGATTTTTAATCTACTGTGAAGCTATTTAACATCTTAGAAAACTGAAAACACAGTACAAAGTATATCTGGGTAGCACTAACCTGGGAGCAAAAGTCTTGCTGGTGCTAGGAACTGATTCCTAATCAGCAGATCCACAAGGTCACCAACTGTACAATTTGTTGTTCCCCAGTCATACAGTAATTCACAGGTAGGGCTCTTTCCCATTTGTATAAGTGCCTCAAATCTCCTGAAAAAGATTATATTAAAATATATCTTTAAAATGCAGACTATTCAAAAAGACAGATTAAAAGCAACAAACACAAAGAGATTTAAACTCAGGTACGATATACATCAACATTTGGCTTCATCATCACTGAGAAGGTTTCAGTATTTTTTTAGACACACTACATCTGCATATGGGAGTAACACTTGTGCCCTTACAAGTGTAAGACAGCAAATGAAAAATACTTATTTTTCTCCTCTTGGGCTTGCACATTTCATTTTGAGCAACAATTAGGAAGAAATTGAAATCTATTATTCTGACAAATTCATTATTATTATGGAAATAATATTAAAAATGAGAGCAAATGAAAATGTAATGCTAAGATCACAAGGAAGGCTGTAAATCCAAGACGACAGTTCAAATCACATAACCTTTAGCACAGCTTGAAGACCCAATAAAGTCTTCAAGCAACAAAAGGTTAACAAAACGCTACTAACGTTACGTTTCATTTAAATATGCTAATTTCTGGCCTCAGGCTCCTTACATTTCTGAAATTTGGAAATTTTTTTTTATTATTATTATTTATTTGGGAGGAGGGGAAGATGTGTCCTGAGAGTCAAAAGCTATGGCCCAGTTAATTGTCTTTGCTGTTCTTGTTCAGAAGTGCTCAGTGAGATCAATGTCTTTATGCCCCTGGTACTGAAAGTTACCCAGCCAATGCTTAACTGCAAATATTAATTTCCAGGGCTCTCATTATTTATAATATCCTTGCCCTTTTATCTGACTTGTCTGAAAACTAAGCTATAGCACAACTAGGGCTCATAGTTTTGAGCTCGCTAAGGAAAGCATGCTCTAAGATCGCCGTAAGAGCGCTTACAGACACACAGATGGCAAGAAGTTGCAATACGAAGGCAGTGATGTTTATGCTAAGCAGTTAACAAGGCTGTGCCACAATGACTTCCACATCACACCTGATATGCATTTGGTTGTATCTGCTTTCTCCAGAAGGCTCCCTTATATCCACGGCCAACCTCTTCCACCCTTCCTGGGGATCCATGAAGTCTGCCACCTGCCTCACCAAGCCATAGCCAAGGCAGCGCACATATGTTGAGGCCGTGACACGCTTGCTCATCTCCGGGCCCTTGGGGACACACAGTCAAACTCTTCAGTAACGCTGGAGACGCTGGCAGGGGCGGGAGGGGAGGGGGCCATAACAGCCCTCCTCTCCCTCTCCCCTCTCGCACCTTGAAAGTAACGGTTGGGCCCAACTCACCCCCCCGCCGCGCCTTGAGAGTAACGGTGGGGCCCGACCCGACTCCCTCCCAAGCGTCGGGCCCCGCGCCTGGCAAACTGCCGCCCCTTCCCCCTCAAGCTCGCGCTCGCACCCGCCCCCCAAACCCCCAACCTTACAACTTCCCGGGGAGCGGCTCCCCCTTTAAGAGGCAGTGACGCAACCGTTGACGTCACCAACCGCCCCGCGACGCAGAGCGGATGCTGCCACACATCCAGCCTCTTCCCACCCTGCCGCTCCCTGCACGGCTTTCCCATTGGCTGCGCCTGCTGTGGAACGTCCCACGGCCAGTCCGGAGCGCGGGGGAAGCAGGAAGCTCTTTTCGGTCTTGCCTCGTGGAGTTGATAGCGACTGTGCGCGCGGCGGCCCCCGCGGGCTCCCCCACGGTGGTGGCGTCTCCTGCCGGGCGAGTGGCCGCGACGGGACGGGCTGGGTGGGGGGCGCGCGCGTGCGCGGCGACAGCCCCCCTTCCCCCCGCGGCGGAGCCGTTAACGGTTCCCGTAACGCCCTCTCCCGAGCGTCCTTTCCGTAGTGATTCGTAGTCTGTCCTCTTTTTTTCTTTTTTTCTTTCTTTTTTTTTTTTTTTTTCCACGTCGGAAGGTCCCCGCGGGGCCATGCTCCCTTCCTTCACTTACGTGACCGATCACCTCGGCTTCCGCGGCACCATAAAAAACGCGCCCAGCGACTTCGTGGTGACAGAGATCGAGGCGCCTGAGCCGGCGCCCAGCGGTGGCCGCACTGAGTCTCCGCGGAAACCCAGCGAACCGCCTCTAGGGCAAGGCAGCTGGTGCCCGCAGCAGCCCAAAAAGCTGCGAGCGGGCCCTGGTGCTCCCCACGCCGGCCCTGCTGCCCTGCCGCGGCCTCTCGAGCCCAGCCCGGCGCCGGCAGGGAGCTGCTTGGCATCCCTCAGCACCCAGCACTGCGAGAGAGACCCTGAGCCCACGCTTAGCCCCGGGGAAGCCAATATATTGGACTCCCTGCTAGGAAAGCCCCTGAGCGAGCTGCTTAATAAGTTTGCTTGTGAGCTGCAGGCTGCGTGGGACTCGGGAAATGTGTCTGATGGCAGCACTCGTGAGTTCTCACTGGGACCTGTACTGGACAAGAAGAATCGAGCTGCTTTACACAGTGCCATCAGACAGAAATTCCCCTTTTTGGTCACAGTCACAAAAGACACTGAAATGACTGTGCGAGGAAATGCTAATTACAAAGAACTCTGTCAGCTAGTGAGCGAAAAGGAGGCGAATGATTTCTTTAAATTTCTAGACACAAAGCTGGAGAACTCCACATTTTCCTTTGAGCCTGATGGGAACAAAGAGCACAGAAAAGCAATTCACCACTTTATCAGTAGAAAATTTGGAAAACTCTTAGAAACAAAGTCTTTCATTTTGACAAATGGCAAGGATAAGCCCAATATGTCAATAACGGTAAGATTTAGAGAAAGAAGTTGGTCCAAAAAAAGGCCTAGTGGTGATCTTCAGGAAAACCAAGAACTTTACACAGGTAAATACTAGGTTTTTAATGAAACTGTCAAATAATACGTTGTTCTTTTGTAAGACTGAACCCCAGAGTCATTTTTTTCTATGATACATGGACCTGGTTCTCTGTTTTTGCCCTGATAAACCGCTATTAATTCAGTGAAGCAGCATCACTGGAAAATAAGTATGAGACAGATGAACAAAGTTCCTGCAGTGATTTCCAAAAGCTGTTCAGTGGAAATGGTTGCAATTCTTTCAGCTCTACCACTTGCTCTATGTTACTCTATGCATGCTCATTTTCCTTTGGAAGGAAGTGGGGGATTTTAGAAGGTGCATTTAGATGTTGAACAGCTTGGTAGAAGTTAGATCTGATTTATGATCTCATTTCTTAAAGTGGTTCATTTCTGGTACATGGAATGTTTCTAGCATTAAGTCAACACATGTTACTTAAATTGTAGCGTTGAGTTGCGTTTTATCAAGTACTGTTTTTAAAAACACCTGTGGTTTCTGGTGACTGTAAGAGTTTCATTTATTGTCTGTGCTGAAGTCTTATTTATTTTGGGGATATAAGAGAGGACACAGTATGGGAAGACACAGTTTCTCCGTAGTTTCTGTTGTCTTACACTTTCGGAGACTCAGCCCTTGAGTGAGAACAGGGCACCTGGGTACTTTAGAAGTGTAGACTCGTAATGATTCTGAGGTGATTGTTTCAGCTTTCACCCTTCAGAAAGAAAATCTGGAGACACTAGAAGCAATCGGTTTCTTGGCTTCTGAACTTGGCATCCTTGCATCGGACTTCAGTTACACTGGAATCAAAGATAAGAAGGCTATTACTTACCAGCCTATGGTTGTGAAGAAGGTGACTCCTGAGAGGTACTAAAATTCTGGGAGTGTTCACTATGTGTCATATTTTTATGTGTAAATAAGTGTAGAAGGATCTACTGAAATGTTCTTATTACAATATCTTCCCATATTAGAGTCCAGTTGCCACAGCTGTTCTGCCATTTAGTGTATTTGGGGCTTAGAGTATATGCAGTTTAGTAATCAAGTGCCTCAGCGTGGGAATTTAAAGAAGACTTTTACCACTCTGTTTTAGGGAGGTTCTCCTTCCTTTCTGATAGAGTAAATGATAAGGGTACAGTGTCAAGAATATATTGATTGTTCATAATGCTGATCAAAATGAGTTAGTTAATAGGGTATAGGAAGGTTTGGGAGCCTGTAACTGTCAGAGCAGCATCTGCTTTCTGCTTACCCCAATGCCTTAACCTTTCAGAGTTGGAATTGACTGGGAGGAACCATCCACTATTTGAACTCACTATGTGACTGTTCAATTTGAAAGAGAAGAGCTGCACGTTGCCTCAAGAGGTGACTTGTGCGGTCACTGTTCTTTAAAAGATATTGAAAAACAGACTGCTACCTCTCACTTCAAAATAAATCACAAAATAGATACATGTCTGCACATACCAAGGTTTCAACTCATGTGGGCTCTCTTCAGTTTTGGATTTCTTCACAAAACCGCAAGTTCTCCTACCTGCTACAGGTAGCAGACAGGATATCGATCCCTCTAAGCTGTAGCATATTCTCAAGTACCGGCCTGAAGAAAGTTCTGCATCATTCCAGCAAGCACATACTAGAAGGGAGCCCAAGAGAAAAGAGACCATGATTTTAACTTTCTCCTGTTAATTCTAACACTAAGGCTGGCATTAAGAGATGGGGTGGATGTAAAATGGAGGACAGAATTCCTCCTCTGAGCAGGACTAGCATGGCAACGTGAAAGAAATACTGCAATTTGGGGTACTTGTAGTGTGTCATGGTGACAAAAAATATTGTAATTCCTCAGAGGGAATAAGTAATGAACTTTAAAAGTGCTCTTCAAGAAAAGAGAATCCTGTTTCAGTTACAGAAGTATGAAATTATGATTATGTATATAAAATACATATATACAAATTTATATATATAATTCATGTATGTGTGTATATGTTTGTGTGTATATATACATACATGCGCACACACATATCTGTCTCTATCATTAAAGCACTGAAACTGTGTTAACTGTAGCAATGTGGTGCTTGAAACTGGGAGCCTCATGGATTCAGAAATGCTTTCTCTTGTTTCTCTTGTCACCTCAAGGACAAGGGTCAGGCTACAGTTTTGTAAGGTAACATGTAGTGAACAGTACTACATTACAGCAAGTTAATGTATTAATTTCAGAAAGATAACATTCTACCAATACTTAAAGTATCAGTTATAGTCCAGAAATAATACTTTTTAAATGCTTGCCTAATTTGTACTTATATCCCTTAGCTTGACAGGTATTGGAATGAAGCAATTGTTTGGACATTGTCAAGGCAAGAAAATAATTTTTTTTTTTTTTTATGGAAAAACAATTTATTGTTCATTCCTGAAAATCTGTTTTTCGTTTTAGAAAAGTAATGTCTATGCCCTAGCAGTCTATGAAACACAATTACTTTCTCGGACACCCTTATAAAAACAAACTCAGAGCATTGATTCTCCTTGGGTATGCTCAGATGGGTATGCTTATAATTGGAAACACAGTTGACAGTTCAAATATTTGCCCTTTAAGTCATCCATTTAATTATAAGTAATAGTTATTCAAATCAAGGGAAACTTTCTGTATAAGATATTGCATCTAAACAATATTTTATTAATTTTAGAAAATACTACTTCCTGCTAAGATGCTAGTGGTTCATAAGTATTTAACTATTTTGTTTAAACATTTAAATATTAATGCAAAGTTTTGCTAATTGTTTTCTTGATCAATAGGCTTTTGAGTCCAATTTCCAATAGGAGTTTACAGTTGATATAAATTTATGGTAGTATCAAACCCCCAAAATAGGCGTTCTACCTTCCTTTATTTGCAAAGTATATCATACTATTTGTTTACCAGACTAAAAATGAGTGGAAAGTTAAGGCTGATAAACAGGCAGGAAAAAATAAGCTATGGTTTTGATTCCAGCCATTTTTTATTTTACTACTACAGAACAAACATAATGTATGTTTTTGGGTTTTGTTTTTTTTTTTTTACCCACTGAACTGTGTACAAAGCAGCAAAAACAGGGAATGGAAAGGTGTCTTGTATTGTTGACATGTTGGTTAGAATGTATTTTCTGCCCTCAGTTTCAGTGATCTCTTCTTTGTTTCTAAAATGGAGGACAGTACAAGCGGATCTGTCATATGTACGTTTGTAATAGTTTAGTTTTGTAGCTCTGTCTCTGTATAAAGTTCTTAAAATGTTGTCTGTGAACTACTAGGTAATATTTTTATAGAATGGAAACCTGTCATGTAATGTAGATTCCTTCTTGTTTCTGGCTAATGGATGCCATTAAAAAAACTGTAAATTTGGCTACATAGTCATGAATTGGAGGAATATAAGACAATATAAGATTTCATATCTTGAAAAAATATGAAAAACTGCGTAAGTGCATTTGATTTGGTTTTTCTTATGATGGTCTGTTTTCATTTTCTTTTGAAGTCTTTCAAGTGCTTATCATTCTAGTATAAAAAAATGAAGACTATTAGAAGTTTTATTGCTTTGGTAGAGGATGGAGCATAATTTCTCCTAATTATTTATGCAGGTTGAAAGAAATTGGAAGCAGAATGGAAAAAAAAGGAATGAGAATACACAACATACATTCAGCAAGTCAGCACCTTAGGCTTGGTCAGCTGAAAGGAAACCACTTTGATATAGTTGTGAGAGATCTAAAACATCACAGTCATGATACTTCTACAGATTTAAAAGAGAGAATATCTGAAGCAATAGAAAAAGTTGAGGTAAAAATACTTGTGGTTGTCAATAAAGAACAGAATTGTAATTCTTAAAAGAAAAAAGCACTTTTAATGGTGCAATAATGGCAATATTTCTTTTGTTTTTGATGCTTTTTACTATTTTATGGCTTTCCTTTATTATTCAAGAGACCAAGAGTAAAGTTTCCTTCCAAAGAGGGTCCATAGTAAGTTTATTCCATGTTATGGATTTCAGACCCCAGAACTGTGCAGCATGACAGATAGGAGATGTGGCAGCAAATGAGTATGTGAATATATGAACTATCATTACACAGACCTGAGGACAACCAAAGTGATGCAGTTCACTTTTATTGGCAGATGATAAAGTGAAAAAATACAGTTATACAGTTGTATATGTCAGCTGGTTGCCTTTGTTGGTCACATGAAGAAAGTGCATGGTTGTTTCATGTGAAAACATGAGTATTTTCGTAGTACTAATGCATGTGAAATGCCAGTAGCAGAGAAAGAAGATCCCTTAAAAGTGAGTGGATTTTGACTGCCATTATCCAGAGTATCTGAAGAAAAACCTATCATCAGGCACGCCAAAGTTTTGGAGAAGAGTAAGATAAAATTATGAAAAGGAAAAACTTCTTGTTTGTACAGCAGCAGTTAGCTTCCTCTTTCTTCCCAAGTAATGACTATAATACGGGTTACTTTAAGCAGATTAATCCAGAAGTAAAAATTGAGCGAAAATACCAAGTGTGCAAAAGATAAGCACCTGAAATGTAATATTGAAAATTCCTGAAAATTAATTTTATTATTCGAATTTCTGATTAAAAACACTTTGTGTGCATTTTGAATGTAAATGTAGCTGCTGTATGTATGTTGTGTGCTTAGTCTTCTTATTAATATCTGGTACTTTGATGCTTTTAACTTATTTATTCTTTCTAATTACAGGCAAAAGGTTTTGTAAATTACTATGGACCTCAACGATTTGGACAGGGACAAAATATTCACACAGATCAAATAGGATTGGCTTTACTGAATGAAAAAATGGTATTTGCATTTTATAATCTAGTAGTTACTGCAACTTCATTTCACATTACTTTTGCAATGTCTGAGTCTAGTTTAGGAGTGGACCATCCCAGTGAATAATTTCATTTGAGACATAGACCCATATATGTACTGAAAGTAATTACCAGATCAGTTTTGAAAACATTTCAAGCATCAAAATGTTAATGCTAAAACAAAAAAGTGGCTCCATTCAATACAAAGCTTGAACACAATGTGATGTAATCTTTGTACAGTTTTTGTTGATGGTCCTGAATGTCTCTTACTTTGTAAGTCATTTATCGTGGTGGGACTCTATATACATTTCTCATTTAAATACCACAATACACAAGATCATATGAAAGGATCTGCTTTTTCAAAACCAATTTTTTCAAAAAAAAAAATTATCTGCTGTATAAATTGCTGCTTTTCATTATTCCTTGGTCACTTACCCTAACTCTTAATTCTGAAAAACTATTTCCATTGTAATCTAAGGAGAATGTATCTCTTTAGTAATAATCCCTGAAATGAGTCATATACTTTGCAATGTGTATGTTATAGTGTTTGGCACACGTTTAAAACAGTAAGCCCCCCCCCCCCCCGAGTCAGATGAATGCTGGCATATCCTGCCCTCTTCATCTTGTTCTGATTCTGGGAAAAGTCAGAAAAACTAATTCTCCAAATACAAGAAGAGTCAAGGTTGGAGGGTAATCCACAAAATTAAATGTTGACCTATCTGACATTTTGAATGCTGATATGTTAGGCATTGACACCATGTGTCAGTCCTTGTAGAGTAATAAATCTCTAGTTTTAATTCAGCTACATTTAAATTAAAAACTTGTAGAAACTCTTTTTTATATTAAAATTGCACAAACATGCACTTCTTATGCAATGTCCAATACTGAGCAATCCATCTATAAAAAGTTAATAAAACTGATCAACAGAAAGAGTCAGAGACAGGTAGTTATATGCGTTAGAGGACTGTGTGACTGCACTGGTGGTGCAAGCAATGAAGGCTAAGATAAGAGTTTTCCCTGTCACAATATCTTACCTCGTACAGGTCAGTATTAAAAACAAAATTAAAGGTTGTTTTCCTCTGCCTGGGAGACCGGAAAGCAGTCAGTCAAAATCCTGCATGAAACTTGTTGGAGGCGTAAAGGGGAAAGAACATTTCTACTCTGGGTCTACATCATGGCATTTGCAAAGTGTATTCTGACTAAATTCTAAAAGAAGAGTGAATGATTCCTTGTAGGGCTCTGAAAGCCTTTTTATGCCTTCTGAGTAAAACCTTTCTTTAATTTGAGAAGAAACAGGCACAGTGGTTTGCTGTCCAGGCCATCTTCTGTGAAAGGGAGCATTTGGTTTACTCCTTAAAGAACTGATCAAATTTTGAGAGGTTGCAGAATGTGCTAAGACAAAAGGAGATGTGTGATTTTCTGTTTTCTAAAACTTAAAAATCTAAATTGTTGATGCTTAAAGGTGGAAGCTCTAAGATTGTTCTTCACACCTGAAGATAATGATGACCCTGTAAACAAGGCAAAAAAATACTTTCTTCGAACTGGTAAGTCCAATTATAAATTTCCTCTGTATTTATTCAGGATGGATATTGTGGGAGGAACTATGATGTTGCTGCACAGAGAAGGGCTTTTTGTCTAGCTAGTGCATTGTACCAGTTACAGCTGTTCCATTGAACTCAGAAGAGTTACACTGTTAAAAATGAAATGAGAATCAGGCCTTAATGTGCAAAGTAATAGAAAATAACATATTTCAGGTCCAAGATGGTTCAGAATCAAAGGCTTTACTTCTTCATGCTGGAAGAGATTAATAGCAAAGTGATTTTAGCCTCGTTCCATCTGTTTCCTTTTGAAATATAAAGTTCTCTTCTGCAATTAAAGAGAACAATAAGAAACTCAACTTATATTCAGTCCCAATCATGTTTGGGCATCTAATTTTCTGAGATCTTTATATAAATCTTAGCTCCTGTTTTTACACCTTTGGACTTCACTTTTATGTTTAATTTAATTTTGTGTTTTTTTCTATGCTTTCTTGTGATCTACCTTTTTCAATCTTGGAGTAAGTCCAGTGAAAATGCCAAGGACAGGAGTGTGCCTTCTGAATAAAATCCTATTTGTCCTATTTATCGTTGCTGTCATTCAGCGTAGTCTTCTAAGTACCTTGGAATTGCTCGACTTTGAATGTATTTGTTCTTTTCAAATCTCCCACGTCTGTGAGCCTGCTTATCATTGTACATTGATAGAACAGCTATGATGCTCAATTTCAAGAGAAACATTTCATTTCACAGAAGAGATAAGATGAATCATTCTGTGCTGTACACTGCAGCATGATCCGTGAAAAAAATTGATATGGACTCTGGAAATGCTGCTTGCCTTTTCCTGAAAACAAGGAGTAAAAGGCTACACAAATGGCTCCTTCAGATGCTTACTCTCATTGAGAAAAATTGTGAAGGAGAATTATGCAAAACATGATTTTATATATTTTCACTTGGATTGAAGCTCAGAATTGCCAGTGGCCGATGCAGTTTCTACCTGTAAAATAGATTAATTTATCTACCCCTTATTTTACCCCATAACACTTGTTCCCAGATGATATAAAATAGAGAATTCAAGTTCTTTTATTTATTTATTTTTATTTTTATTTTTTTTATTTTTTTGCTTTCAGTTACATGATCTGACAAAACCCTTTGGAGTAATGCAGCATGTTTCTAAGAAATTCCAAACTTCTTAGAATTAACTGAATGAAAGCTAGTGTATTATATACTGTGTGAGTTACAGAGAATAGAATTTATGGGAATATGTTGCTAGGCATATAAGATGGCATTTATGTGCCATGACACAATGAAGGAAAGGGATTAATAACCTAAGAGTCAGCATGGCGAGATTAATACTTTCTTTTTTTTTCCTAATTTAATTTTCTTAGGTGTATTTTTTTCCTGACGGGTAACATTTGATAAATGACTGATTACTCATGTGGTTATTTTTGTCTATCTCAGAGGATGCTAAGGGCACGCTCACAATGCTGCCGGAGTTTAAAGTGAGGGAGAAGATGATGTTACGGGCTCTGAATCGCTATGGTGTGAACCAGGAGGGTTGTACCAAAGGGTGGCTCAACATTCCTCATTCCATGCGCATATTCTATGTCCACGCATATTGCAGTAGAATTTGGAATGAAGCAACATCATACAGGCTGAGGACTTACGGTTCAAAGGTTGTTGAGGGTGATCTAGTCATCTCTGAGCAGAGCGATGAAAGCTTTTCCGTGAATGACAGAGTGAGTCTTTACAAAATAGTTCTTGTACCAGATGACTTAATGCATTTTAATACATTAACATAGATCAGACAATATTCTAGTGCTTTTATTTTAATTCATTCATAATAGTTACTATTTGTGACAAAGGTGAAAAAAGTGATGTAGCTCTCTTGATTTACCACAAATAGACATATATGCCAGATATATATTAACAGTTCTTATCTATCCTGACCATACATTTTATTCATGAGAGGAGAAGGAACACGGCAGAATTGATATATATATATATAATAACTTAGCCTATGTGTGTTAGCTGATGCTCCTTCTGGGATCCTTCTGGGATCTGCATGGAGCAACAGGCAAGCAAAGTGAACAACCTGCAGAGTGTAAGGTGGGCGCAAGCCTCAGTGTGCTGAAATCCATTCTGAAACCCTCTCCTCTCTGAGAGCTAACATTGCTTTTATTTTTCCATGTGAACAGTTTCCTTTCTGTTGCTCATTAGGTAAAGTACAGAATTTTGCACTGTTTTACTGGAGAGTAAAGAGCTGTGTGCGTAAACAGAATGTATCCCGGATATTTTGAGGGAACATCTCATAAATATTTCTGAAAGCAGAAACACTTACTGAATAATCTTCCAGTTCCTGTAAAGAGTGATTTCTGTTTCCATTGTGATTTTGCTTCAGAAAAGTTTTGAGTGAATAGACATAAAAAAACAAATAGTTCTGCTTTTCATTAGATTTGATCTATCACATTTAGTACTAAGCTATTGAGTTTAATACAAATCTATTCTTTAATGTATGAGTTTTTATTATTGTATTTTCTGTCACTGATGTAGCATGAAATGGAATTGGCAAAGTGAACTTCCCATGGCCAAGAATATCAATCTGGAGTGATAGGTTGCTAATTAACAGTAGCTAACATCAGAATATATTTAATGGAAGGCCATTTACCAATAAAGTAGTTACATTAAGCGTCTCTGTTGTTTTTGGTAACTAAAATAGATTATTTGTCTTTGTAACAGTCAGATAACCTTAGAATCCTTTATTTAAAAGGAGATTTGAGGAGTACAGTGCATCATTTAAAATCTGTATGTTTTATAAAAGAGTAAGTGACTTTTTAACAGCTTCTTAAATCTCTGTCAGGTTCATATAGTCACCGCTTCAGAAGAATCAGCTAACAAGTATTCCATACATAAAGTAAGTTGTCTCTATATCAGAGTTATTGATTTCTTTATTTGATTAAAGTATTTTCTTTCTAAAATACTGTGATTAAATTAACTGGTGCAGTCTTATTTCTTGCCAGAATGCACATTAAGGTAAACACACGTGCAACCTAATCCCCAGTCTCATAAAAAACAGAAGGAAAGTTATTTACTTTCCACTGGAAATAAATACACTGTTTTTTTTTTTTTTTTTTTCAGTATATGGGCAGTATTTGTTTTAAAGTGGATTCCTTAAAAACTTTTTTGTCTACTTCTGGGAAAAACATTCAGAAATAGTTGATGTTCTATTTTTTTGAAAGTTTAGAGTGTGTTATGAAGTCTTGCAAAGGCAATTGGATGTTTTTAGCTGTTTCTTCCCCAGCAAGCAAGCCATTTCATGTTAGTATATTCCTAATTTGCTACTGAAGTGCTGATATACTGATTTTTTTTTTTTGTGCTTTTCATTTAAATTGTATCCAAGATACTTGCCTTGCACAGTTTTGTTTTATAGTGTGCAAGAGAAGCTGTCATTTCAGGCCCTTAAACACAAGAATTAAACCCATTTAAAATTGTAGTCACATTTATTTAAAGAGACAATTGTGGGTTTTATTTCAAATATGTTTCTTTTTTGTTCCTCTTTCCGTATTTGAAGGTGGTTCTCCCAATGGTGGGACACAGTATCAAGTATCCTAGTAATAAAGTTGGGCAATGGTACCGCGAAAGGCTTTTTAAGGATGAGCTGCAAAACTGCAAATTCAGAGTGTCTCCATTACAGCTGAATATACCTGGATGCTATAGACCCATTCTGAAAAATGTTCAAAATCTGACATATTTTTTGGAAGACAGTGAAAAAGGACTCAGAATTGAAGACAATCACCTGAATGAATCAGAAGCATCTCTTCATATATCATTTGACCTCGATCCTTCATGTTATGCAACTGTCTGTCTGAGAGAAATAATGAAATGTGAATTTTAAGATTCCAAATAATGAAATATTGGAGGAATATTATATTAATTGTGATATTCTATGTACAGTGCCAACAAAAGGAGAGAGAATCACAGTTTCAAGCCAGAAGGAAAATTAGTAAAATTGAGATTCATGCTGATGGGAAAAAAAAAAACCCAAGATCCAAATTTTAAAAAGTCCAAACTAAATGTGTCTTTGATGCACTGGAGTAAGCATTCCAGAACTACATGTAATGTCAGGCTGGCTTAATAAAGTTTGCCTGTGGATTGCAAACATTGATTTTGTGTCATCATCTTTACGGTTGGACTCAATGACCTTGAAGGGCTTTTCCAGTCGTAATTATTCAGTGATTCTATGATTAAAGCCTGGAAGAATGTTTGCAGCAAACAAACATATTCTTTATTACCATTTCCTAAAAGCTGGCGCATACTGAGTGCTCTTCAAGAGCAAGAAGCGACAAGATTCTAAGCCTACAGCTGTCCACGTGGAACATCGTGGTACTGAGGTGCACAGGATCTATTGTGTTTTCATTATCCTGAAGCAGCAGTGACAAATAACAGGCCCAGGGTTAATTGGTGCCTGGCTTTTAGATAGCACCTATTCCAGTGAGCACCTCCAGCCCCAGTGTGGGTATGCAATTTGCATGAATATCAAAGCATTTTTAAATAAAAAATTTGTTTTATCATTACCTGGATGCAGACTCTGTGCCTGTTACTGTAAAACTTCTTGGTGATGAATTTTTGATGGAGTCATCCCTAGAAGAAACATTTGTATATTTTTTTAATTTGAAAAAAAAAATTACTAGTTACGTATTTCAGGGAAGAAATGGAAGATAAACTAGCCTGGTTGCCTTCTATGATAAACCAAGAGGATCTGTGGATGCCGTGGTAGTAGTGAATGTCATTTACCTCACCTTTAGCAAGGCTTCTGACACTGCCTCTGTTAGTATTCTTGTGCCCAGGTTAGGATGTTATGATCTGCATGTAGAGACAAGCAGATGGGTGAAAAAGGTGCTTGGATGGTGGGACTCCGAGAGTGGTTGACGGGTCACACTGCACCTGGGAGCAAGCGGAGCCCTGAGGATCTGCCCCGGGCTCAGTTTCACCAGGAGCTAGCGGGATGTGCTTATCCTGTGATCCTCACACTTGTAGGTGTCCAGCCATTGCATCCGCTTTTGGTCCCCTGGTGCAAGAAGGGCACCAATAAACTGGGGCAAGTCCAGCAGAGAGCCAGCGAGCTGCTCCAGGGCTCGAGCACTTGCTCTCGAGGGAGGGTTGCAGGACCAGGGCTTGTTCAGCCCGGAAAAGAGGCAGCTCAGGGGGATTTATTAGTGGCCTGCCAGGTTACCAAGAAGATGGAGCCAGGCTCTTCGGAGTGATGCATGGCAGGAGAACAAGAGGCAATGGACATAAACTGAAACAAGAGCATTTCAGACTGTAAGGATTTTTTTTTTTTCTTCACCTGAGGACAGTCAGGCATTAGAACAGGCTTCCCAGAGAAATTGTGCAGTCTTCATCCTTGACCCCACTGAATAAACTCCTGAGCACCGTGGTCTGTCCTCAGGGGTGACCCTGCTTCGAGGTTGCGCTAGAGACCTCCTGGGATCTCTAGTCTAATTTCAGCCTATGACCTTACACTGAGTATTGCAAGGGGTTATTCAGTCTGCAGATGGCAGTATGGCTTAGAAGTAAACTGGAAAAGTCTATTTGATTTTACTGAGGAGAAATAATAATATATGTTGAGTTTTGTTTATGACCTCAGTCTTTCAGTTCTTTCTAGCAACTGAGCAAGATAAATCTTCCAAGGATGATAAATAGTTTGTATAATTTGTGGGAAAATATAATTCCCCTGCTTTCAGGGCTGGTATAAAACTGTGTACCCACGAAAGATCCAGATAATTCACTGCCTTAAATATGAGGATTATTCTGTAAATCCATAGAAGTAATTCAAAATTTGGCCCTTAGCTTTTATATGGGAAAATGAACTGTCACGCAAGCAATAGCTACAGAATGTTCTCTGTGACAGTGTTTATACCTCAGATTTATGGTGTGCACCCAAAATGATTTAAAGTCCATTTCCCTGCCACCTCCCCATCTAAGACTGCCTTGTTCCTGCCTTTGCTTTTCAAATATCACCTCTTCTGTTTTGCACCTGCCCTTATATATACCCTCCAATGGAAGATTATTTTTAATCCAAATCTTTGGTGCAGCATGGCTCAAGAAGAGTTTTCCTGTCCCTACTGGAATGGTAATGCGCTATAGTGCACACAGGAGGCTACATGGACTTACAGCGACCAGAGAAAATTTGCCCTGGAGTTTTATTTTCACAGACTACTTTGAACTTCTTTAATGGCATCAGCATCACACATGGGATGTCAATACATAAAATATTAAAAGTTGATATGCTATTTGAAAAAAAATACAAAAGATCAGATTCAAAGTTTTTTTACTGAAAGGCATGTTGTTTTAAATAAAAGGGATCAGAAGATGGTGTTAATAGAGTTCCTCTGTAATCATTTTAGGCTCATTTGTCAGTGCTTCTATTGAGTACTAAAAGGACTAATCTTCTTAAGCAAATCATTCTTTCAGCAGCTTTAAGGTGAAAGAGCTAATTATGTACTTTCATGGGTTAAATTCCTGTAATAGAAATGTTCTACTTGGGAGAAATCAAGCCAGCTATTGAAGTGTTTATACGGTAAGCATCCTGCTTATTCCAGTGGATGTTTGGGTTGTGTGCTCTTTTTGTGCATGTGTATGTGTGTGCTTGTGTGTATTTTTATTTCATTCTCTTAGTCTTCCCTTCTATTTTTCAGTTTTGTGCAAATGTTGAATTCAAGGACATTTCTATGAGTGCAATACTCATCTCTTGAAGTGTAACCAGTATAAGGGGAACAGCTGTGCCCATGCAGTGAGAGAAGAAGATAATCACTGAGCACCGATCTGCCTTTGAGGAGGAAGACTGGGAGGTTGGTCATCCCTTGTCTTGCTATAGGCTTCTATTGCTACTCCCCCTTTCTGATAAGCCTTAAAGCACTTGGCTAAAGTAGTGAAGGCAGGTCTCTGATTCTGTTTCTAACAAAAGAGGTTTTAAGTTCAGCGGTCTGTTGAATTTTTCAGCACAGAGGATAGACAGTTGGGCATTTGAATAGGAAAAATGCAAATGTTCTTAATCTGTGAAGTCCTGTTACTTTTAATTTGACATTACATTTAATTCAACAATAATTTGTCATTATGAATTTGACAACTAGTATTATCCTCAGTGAGAATGTGCAAACTTTCAGATCTTTCAGAATGAGATGGATTAGAATTGTGTTCTCCTCCTAAAGCCATGTAGATATTTGGTTATTGGCTCAGCTCACTCATTATTTAAGTCCATCAACTGCCCTCTCAGGGTCTGTCGGCTGGTGGTTTGGCCTGTTACACCTGGGTGACGAGTACAGCCCTCCTTTCCTTTCTCTTGCAGAACTTCTGTTCATAATAAAATCTCAAGGGGCCAAGCTGAGAAACAATTAATACTTTTGCTCATATGCAATTGGAATAGGAATTGAAGGCTGCCTTTTCAATAACAGTTTGGTTTACAACTTGCTGTGCAATTTGCTGTGCGTGAACACCTGGGAGAGAGTAAAGCAGGGGAGCACATACGGTTCTTCCTGCCTTAATGGTCTCGGCCTCCAACTATAACCTCAACTATTTCCCATGTGGGTTGGCTATGTGGTAACTCAGTGAATTTCTTTCGCATGTTTTTTTTTTTTTTTTTTCCAGTCTTCCTAGCAGACATTCAGCTTCTTCCCCAAGTCCCATGTCTGCTACCCGTGTGCAGAATGACCTTTTCTTCGCCTCACGGCTGCCTCCTCGAGGCTTTGCTCGGTGGCCCTCGGCTCTGGCGTTTCGGTACGCGGGGCGGTGAACACCCCTGCCCTCCCGGGCACCTCCTCCGCTCCGCTTCCCCAAACCCGCCGCTCCCTGCGGCGCAGCAGCTGCGCCGCCTCTCCTGCTGCGGCCTTGCCCTCACGCTGGAGCGCCGCAGTTTCTAATATACCCTTTTCGAGGTGGGGAGTCTAGAGCAGCACACACTCCCATGTTAATGCGGTGGATTTCTACACTGCCATAGCAATGCCCGCTTTGTTCCTTATACCTCCCCTAATAGGAATAGCTCCTTCCACAAACATCAAAGCAATGGTTTGTCAGAACTATCCCAAGATTTCCCCACAAGTGGTGATTTTTTGTGTGAAGCTGGGGTTGTTTTCGTCTGTATGAGGCACTTTGAATTTCATCTGCCGTTTTATTTCCCTGTCGTTAGTCTCAGAAGGATTTTCTGCGGCTCTTCACTCTCTGCCCTCGTCTTTATTGCCCTGAGTAGGTGGGAAGCGTCTGCAGCCTCTGCCTCCTCATTGCTCCAGCCCTGGCGCCCACAGTGAAGCACTGATGAGAATCTTGTTCTGTCTTGTTCTGGGAAAATATGAGGAAATGAGGAAATATTTGTGTGCCCAGCGGCTGCAGTGAGTGAGGGAGGCAACTCAGACTTCTCAAGGACTTCGCGTATACTGAGAATGAAACTTCTGACCGCCGTTACCCTCACGGACCTCCTCATAAAACTGAAATGATATGTAGAATGAATCCCAGCACTTCCTATGCAAAGCCACTTTCCTTTACACCTTGCAAATAATGCTTGTTAAGTAAGGGCTTGCCAAATTTTGAAACGGTGTTGCTGAAGAAAAGCCCTGGAATAGTGCCGGGCAGAGCTCATGGTGCCACGCGGCCCCTCGGCCCCGCTTCCAGGCTGGGCAGCAGCTGCAGGCAGCGCTTTGCTCCTGCACCAGCCTGTGGAGACTTTCCTGGTTCGCAAGGCACGCTTCCACATCAGCCAGCTCCTAGGCCTTTTAGCTGCACCTAAAGCAGAGCACTGTCTATTTATTCGCCATGACTAACAGGCCATATATGTTATAAAATTACTGTAAATGAACTCTGCCCTATTTGCTTCTCCTAAAGGGGGAAAAAATCTTCTCCATCGAAATTCACCACCTTCATTTTACTGAGCAAGCCTCTCACACTGAGGTCGAAAAGCACATTTCAGGTTGTTTTCTCAGCCACAGCAACTTTTGGAGGGGCTGCTTTGGCGTGAGGGAAGTGTGAGACAAATGATTTTGGAGCCTGGGATTTTGGGAGGCTGCATCCACGGAGCCGGTCAGTAAGATGATACTCAGTGCAGTATATGCTACAGTGGAGTATCATCTGGGAAAGGCAAGGGCAGCAGAGAGAGAGGCAAGTTTAAAGGAATGATCTCAGGAAGGTGAGAAATATGGGAAGAGAAAGCCTCCAGGGTCAGGAAGAGATAAAGAATTAGATCTCCATGGACATAGCCCCATTTAACTCAGTATTTCTCCGTAGAGGTGCATCCTTCAGTTCAGCATCTGGCTGATACCAAGCCACTATTATCTTTGCTTGAAAGAAGGCAGATGATTTCTGAAATACCCACTCTGCTAAAAGCCGGGCCGCAGCAGAGGAGTGGAAACAGGGAACCAACAGCCCTAAAAAAAAAGGAGTCATGGGGGTTGTCACAGGAAACGTGAAATGCGGGGAGCTGTGGAAGCCGGATCGGGGCTTCCGATCGGGGCTTCCACAGGGCTTAGGGGCTCGATCGGACGCTGCCTTGCAGTTCAGATAGGCTTTTGCCCCTGTGGCAAAGCAGGGCAGAGATGGTGTTTGTAGCTGTGCCCTGGCCGGGTGGCCGCAGAGACGCTCCTGGGCACAGCCCGGTTGGCTGCCGTCCCTTCAGGCTCTGGCGTTTCCAGAGCTCCTCGGGAAAGTGGAGATCCAGGTCTTTTGCTTTATGGCACGTCAGCTTGACCGACGGGAGCCAGTCGAGGTACCCAGGGAATTCATAGCACGGGGAGCAGGGGCTCTCAAGGAACAGGCTGATTAAAGGGGCAGTTTCCAATGAAAGAGAACCTCGTGGAGCGAATGCATGATGCTGGCCTAGATCACCGCAGCAGCAACCTCAGTGTAATTGTAGTATTCCTGGCTTCAGAGGTTTTATTTGATGCTGCATGTTCTATTTTTCACTGTTTCTTTTCAAAAGAAGCCAAAAATATCTTGGTTGCCTGCCACTGCTGCTTTATAGCTGCTTTTCACTGCTTGCTAATCAGTTAATTGAGCAAAAAGCGGTTTCCCTATCTTCCCCCTTCTCTTCTCCTCACATCATGTATTTTTGTGGTACTTCACCCTTTTATTCAGTGCTGACTTCTTTGTTTCTGGTTAAAGCCCTTCCTCCCCTGCATGCTGCGAGGCGTCTTCATATACTCACATTTACATAACAAAAGTCTTCAAGATATAAGAAAAAAGCTTTTGCACAGGCCAGGCAAAAGCAGTTGGCCTTCAGCTGGTACCTGCTTTTCCTCTTAGGACCTTTTCGATGCCGATTCTGTTCTGGAGCTGGGAAGTGATTTGTCAGCTTCAAAGGGCAGCTTTGCCTTTAGTGCCTCCCGGCTAAGCCGAGCAAACAGATAAAGTGCCTTTCCTGAAATGAAGTGGAAAAAGGGACCTCTGTACATAGTATAAAATATTCTAATGAATTAAAACATGAGAATCAGATGAATGTGAATTTTTTTAAGGCTTGCAAGCTTCTCTCTTTTGCCCCATGTATGAAAACAATGCAGACAAGGCAGGTAAACCCCTGCTGGGTGAGAAAACTGTTTTATGCTTTGGCCTCTTATGCTGCCATGGGGAAAGAATTGTGCAAATGTTATGAGCAAGCTCTTTCCCTTGTGGCAGGCAATCTTCACTTTTAACAGGACTCTCTTCTAATATTATGATGTTGGGAAAGGATCCCTGGAGAGAACAGATTAACATGTCTCCTCTGCCAGAACTTCAGCCGTCTTCCAAAACAACGGCATTTACTCGCCCCTTTCATGTCTTCCTCTGTGATACCCAAGTAATTTGCTGTGTCTTCTAGCATTCCTATTTTCAGACAGTCAAATTATGCAGGTGCAACAGCTCATGACTCAGTTTTTTATCAGCTTAATTGCCCATCCGAGATAAAAACATCACAAGAAATTTGATTCTTGGATTTAAATTGCTTTTAGGCATTAAGCAGGAGATTTCCAGACTGTCACATTTTTAACAAGTGCGTAAAGAATAAAACAATGCGTTGTGCTGAGTTGCTGATGAGAGACCACCATGTGCCTGGGTAGGAATGCTGAAGGAAAATCAGAGCCAGCCAGCCAAATTCACTGCAAGTATGTGTGTGGGAAGGGCATTTGATTTTGCACGCCACAGTTTCTAACCACAAAAATTACAGGAGAGCCCCACATGGACATAAAGTGCAGTGAAACAAGGTGATCAGTCTGAAGAATTGCTACTTGCCAGGGCCGTGCATGGAGAAGAAACTGTGTCCTACTCCTTGTATTCTGTGCGGTAGGAATAACGCTGGCACATGCTTGCTATAAAATAATTTGATGTGCGTTCCTCATTTCTAAAACATCGGATCGGTAAAATTCATGCGATTCTTCCAGGGCTCTCTGCCATGGATTCTTCCATGGCCAGGTCTCTGTGTTGGATCCCCATGTTCATTTAGGGGTGCTTATCTTAACTGCATACACACTATTCCTATACTGCAGGAGGACAGTTTGCATGATGCTGCCTAGTAGGAGTCAGAATGAGTGCACAATTGACTGCATTTTTTTATTATTTTTCTCCATTTTTATGGTTAAATGCATATTTAAGAACAGGAATACACAAGGGAGGAAAATAAAAGCACATATATATTAACAGCTCCGTTCTGTTGATGTTTCCTCTGTACCAATTAACGTGCACAATATAGTTATTTTTAAAGAATTTACTAGATTATTGTGGTTCTGTTTAATAGATAGAGATAGATAGAGCATCTGTAAAAGTCTATTTTAAGGAGCCCTAGATGTGGTTGAATTTAAAGGGTAATGGACATGTTCCCAGGGCAACAAACTGTGAGGAATATGGAGTAATTTAAGACAAAATAGTGAGTTTACATTAAAAACTGAGGTCTTTCTTATCTTTCAGAACTGTCAGGCCTGCCTGGAATCTTACACAAAGCCAGATGCAGAGAATTCCCAAAGGGGAAGGTTTGGATATTCTGGATGTTCTGGAGTGGAGCCAAGCTCTTCTCTCTGCCCTGGTTCGGGTGGATCCAGAGCGCATGGAGCCCAGCACAGTGACAGCTCCACCTCCCAGCAGAGCGAGAGCCCGAGAGTGGCTTTTTCTAGACAGTGTCGGTGTCCTGAGCCCGGCTCCAACAGTGACCACAGTCAGGAACGTGGGCAGGCCAAGCAAGGCTTTCCCAGCCTCAAGGCTGCTCTTGAATTCTCTGTGTAGGGAGATTATGTGTATACTTTACATTATTATGTTGCATAGTTTGCCATTCCACATTAGAGGATTTGGGGGGGTTCTATGTGTTTTTCTAAAGAGCCTAGGAAATAACTGCCTAGAAACTGCATTAAAAGAACATAATGATTGCAAGAAAAAAAAAGTTGAAACTGAGATTTCCTTTGCATATCTAATTGAATCTTCTTCTGTGCCCATATTATTATACAGTCCATTATTAATTGTTTTTCTCACAGGAAACTGTGAAGGATGGATAGAGTTTTGATGAAGACTAAGAACTGCACAGTAAAAGAGGCCTTGTCCTGCGACCTTGACTTATGATGTAGGGGACTGTAGAGAAAGAAAAACTGGTCTTTTGTTTTGGGCAGATGAATATGGAATTGTAAAATGTGGAATTATAGCAGCTGAATGCTGTGGGACTATATTCTGTCTTTGCCTGTAGCACGGAATTCCTGTGTAATATTTGTCAAGACATTTACCCACAGAGCTTATACAAATGTTCCCTTGCTTTTAAAGGAACATTTGTGAGACCATGGGATTTGATCTGTGGTAAACCGAACTTGAAAGTAATGATCCCTGGACTTTTGTTATTGTGAGTATTCAGCTGTGGGTGTCAGCTTGGGCACCCCAAGTTGATGGAGGATTTTTTATTTAATCCCATTGGAGGATGAACAATTCTCTAACTTTTTATTTTGTTCTGTGAAAAATTGCATGGTGTTTGTGAGGCACACATGGTGCTGTAATGTAATGAAATGCCCTTGAGAAACTCAATAAATCTGCTCAGAGCAGGGTTTGAAGTCTTCTCCAAAGCCTCGAGCTGTGCACTTGAGTACTGGGTGTCAAAGACCATTTTAAGTAACTGCTTATGTGGAACCACAGCATGAAGAGATATTTATAAAGTTATTTCCTAATGCATTGTCACAGGAGCATTTATTAGCATTTTCTACCTTTTTGCATTTGACTACAGAACCTTAACATTTCTGACGCAGTTTCTCCTGTAGAGGATTGTTTTGCAGTGGCTTTGATAGTCACTTTGCTTTAACAAATGTGTTTAACAAATGGATCCTGAATGTTACAGCCCATCTCAGTAGCAGCCCCAATGCTGGAATTTATTTTGATTGAACAAGTATCGAGGGTCGAACTGTTATTCAGATATAACCTGGGCACCTGATCTAATTATCACTGACACTGGCATAAGGATCACATTTCCCAACCAAAGGTGATAGGACTGACTATTCTGATGTGGGCCTTAGTTCACAGTTTAATTTGCCTGAATGTATATAGTCATTATCTTAGAAAAAGAAGAAAGCAGTCATACAGTGATGGCTTTTATCTGCTGCCATTTTAGGCACAAATCCAAACTAATAGTCTGAAATTTCTGTGTTTTACCACTGGTCACTAATTTTGGAGCCACCTGCAGTATCTGTTCAGATTAATTACAAGAGATAATTGAATGAAAGTGACTGGCAGAAGCAATTGGAGTTAAATGCAGTTTTCTATAGGTGAAAATACTCTGTCCTTGCTCTTTTGATCCAAATTGTGGCTTTGTCAAGCAGAAGCTGATTCATGAAAATAAGGACACTTGATTTAATGGAATTATAAGATAAGATGAAATAGCAGGTGAAGAAACCCCTGTCATTATGAGAACAATGACACCCCTTGTATTTACACTACAGCTGTGTAAATCTTCAACTAGAGGTATTAGCTGAGATCAAAGATATTCATACAAATGAAAAGGGAAGGCCAAAACTCCAAGTAATAAACCAGGTAACTCTACACACTGACAGCACAATAATCCGCACACACTGGCAGCACAGTCATTTTCATTTAAGTCAGCAGTAGCATTGGTATCTTATTTCTGGGGGCTATAGCACCTCTCATTTAAAAGGATTTTCCAAAATATCCAGAAAGGAATCATTTCAAGTGGCTGAACCACAGCAGCGCTGACGCCAGGTGATAATACAGCCTGCAGCAGAGTATCAGGTTGCCCTGATGTGGTCTTCTTTGAAACCCTGTCCTATTCTCTCGTGAGACACAGAAAGGACGAACGGCAGTGAACGCTCTGGACCGTGGGTTAGCAGGTCCAGGTTCCCAGGTATTACTCCTGTGTCCTTCGACAGCTCTCCTAAATACTTCTTGGTATTTAGGAGGTATTTAGACTTTTAGTGCCTATGTTTCCTTCTCATAATTTAAAAGTAATAGAAAATCTGTTTTCTTCAGGCAAGAGACAAGGTGAGATATGGGATCAGGGTAAAACCAATTCATTTAGCATTAAAAAGGGCTTTTTAACTCTCTGGTTTGCCTAAGGTGCTCACTTTGTAGAGAAAAGTGGAGTGAAAATATCAGTCAGTCATCCATCAAGAGAAAGAAAAACGAAAGGCACAAAATATTAAATATCATCATGAGAGTCAACAGTTGTTTTAGTCAGCGCCCTAGTGCGTATGCAGTTCGGCGCATTCCGCAGCTCACTGAGGGATCATCCACTAAGCAAGTCCCTGCTTCCAAAGCAAATGATTCTGTACGCTGTAGATCTGCACACACGTGTCCCAGAAGATGAGGAACAGACTTGTTAACTTGTTGACTGCTGCTTAACAAATCACTTTGTTAAAACCAAGTATTAGATACTCCTGCATGCATGTGCACCTGGCCCCCGAGCAAGTCCGTAGGCAGAAATGAGCAGCTCAATCCCTGTGAGTCTAAGCACACAAGAAAGGCAGAAGTTAGAGGTGCTGCAAACAAACATCTGTGAACTTAAAGAGCATCACCGTGAGTTTTGGGCATGGTCAGGTGGAACGTAACGGGCGAGAATGTGGGGAGGATGGGGCCAAACTCTGCTCGGTGGTGGCCAGTGACAGGACAAGGGGTAATGGGTACAAGCTGAAACACAGGAAGTTCCATCTCCGTATGAGGAAGAACTTCTTTGCTGTGAGGGTGCCAGAGCCCTGGCACAGGCTGCCCAGAGAGGCTGTGCAGGCTCCTTCTCTGGAGATCTCCCAAACCCGCCTGGCTGCCGCCCTGTGCCCCGTGCTCTGGGTGTCCCTGCTGGAGCAGGGGGTTGGACTGGATGATCTCTAGAGGTCCCTTCCAACCTCAGCCATTCTGTGATTCTGTGATTTTGTGATCTGTGTCCTTTGGCACTTTGGTATCTGTACATTTGGGCTGTAAAATTCCAGGAATTTGTAGTCTATATAGCTTCTGTTGTCAGGTGTCTCCATGGTTTCTTCTAAACTCATAGACCAGCTATACTCATCTTTAAAAAAGCAGTCACAGAAAACAAAACCAAATGATGTGGCACATTTGTTCTCCTCAGCTTGAGAGCATTCAAACCTCGATCTCCCATTTCCTAGATTACAGGCTGGGGGTGGATATATATCCTCTGTCTCCTTTTTTTTTTTTTTTTTTTTTTTTTTTTGAAGCAGGGACACTGCAAATGAAGCAATCATGATACATCGTAGCAACAGATGAAGTAAGATTGAGCACAGTCCTCTAGCTCCATGATGAGAGATTCCACTGGAAGAGAGGACACCTGCTCCAAAGATTGCTTATGCATTTCAGTCAGAGATTATTTAATTAAAAATGTTATTTTATTATTGTTAGTGTGGGAAAAGGAACAAGAGGATGGGAACTATCAGGATAAGAACAAGCCACTGATCTGTCCACTTGGTTAGCTGCAATGGTGGGAACAGACAATTTTATCATCTGAGAAGATTAAAAAGGGACAAAGTAATGTAAAAGAAAACTTCAGAAGTAAATTTGAGAATAAAAAATAAATCATCATCTGGTCAGAAAGATGTTAGAAGTCAGTTTTCTTTGGCAATTACTTGATGTGAATCCATTATTATATGGAGGGAGTAGGCGTAGGTTAAGGGCTAGTAAACTATTCCCGTACAAAAGTAAAATGAGATAATAGGGATGGAATAGTATAAATTTTTACTGTTGTGCAAAAGCCCTTTTTTATGTCAATAGTGATAATAGGAGCAAGATTGGTGCCCCATTTTTGTTAGGATCGTTATTCTTAAGCAAAGTAGTGAGCTTTCAGTGCATGGCAGTCAGCTTAAACCAGAGTGCTCTGGCAAAGCATCAGCACCCTTGGAGCCCGGATTCACCCCAAATCAAGGACACGGTTTTACAGAAGCTCTTCTAGAGCTATCTTAGTAGCAGTGAGCAGCAGATCAAGGGTTTTGCCTCGTAGCTCAAGTCAGCCTTTGGCCTAAGTTTCAGCCCACTGGGGCCATTTTCAGGGCAACACATTGGAGCAACCAACAAGAAATCCAAGCGTCCATAAAGGAAGCGTCCATAAAGGAAGTGTGGACAGAGCACTTTGAGAACCAGGACACCACAATGATGACTGCGTCTATTTTGAGTGCTAAAATCTGTCTCTAAAAAGATCTATTTGCATGTGAGCTTGCAAAATGCACACACACAATAAAAAAACAAACAAGCAGAGTTCAGAAGTTCCTGCCCAAGACACTGAAGCTAGGAAACTGTAGGAAAAAAAAAATAATAGAAAAAAGTAGGAGAATATGAAGAGGATGCTATTGCTGAAAAGATAAACGCATATAGGGATAATAAAGCAGGGATAATAAAGTGCTACCAAGGACATGGAATGAGATTTCAAGTTTGCAAGATGAAACAACTATGTACTTCAAACAGCCAAGTACAGTGCAAAAATGTACTTGTGGAAGTAACCTTCTGAGCAAAAATATTCCTAATTTGACTCATTTTTTGGAAACAATTTATTGTAAGAAATTTGAATTTAACTATGGATGCAAAAGAAGTAAAAATTGCTGAAAGGTGAGCATCTCAAACTAGACACTAGACAGAAATGATAAGTAACTATTGAGTGCAGCTGTGAAGAAAAGGGATTTCTAAGTCTGAAGCCAGGAAAATTCATGCAAATTCGGTGAAAAGCTGAAGAGAGTTTCAGTCCAACCTCATGATCTCCCCCACTGGGTCTATAAGTCTTTGTGAAATGATTTATTTTAACAGCTCAGACTCTTCTTGGACTCCATTGCTGCAACTCCGCCTTGATCATTTTCATTCTAGTTCAGATTCCTTTGCTGTCTTTTAAGTGAAAGCAAGCAATGCTTTCCTTGTAAAGCATCACTTTGAATGAAGATCTTTTAGGTGAGGCACATTTTGCAATTAAAGGGTAATTAGGCATCTCATTTTGCTAGATCATAATTTCTTAGTTGAATATGTCAAAGACTAGTGTTCCTGTTGGATCAGAAAATTCTGCTTGCCCCTCATCTCTAGTAGAGATGATGATTCTTACTTTAGGCCTTGATTTTGCTCTCAAGTCAGTAATCTTGACAAGAGCTTGGACTTCATCTCCAAAACCCTCTCTTGGCATGAATTTCCTCTGTTACAAACTATAGAAAGTAAATTAAACTTCTTCTCTATCTGTTTGCTTACTGTAACCCTACACTATTAATGTCCTATCAGAATTTATTTCCAAAGTCCTTCTGGAATCCTTCCATCAATGGATTGAAACTCCTGAAAGGAGACAGTTTTATGCACCCAGGAAACATTTTTTTTTTCAATCCACTGTGAACAGCACACAACTGCTTTCCTCAACACAGTCTGTGGGAGAAGGTAAGGAGTTTTCAGAGTGTATAATATTACCCAAGTTCTTCCGATTACATAGGTACAGTGTCTTTTAAGATATTCAATATTCATTTGACCAGGAAAAGTGACTCTGATTCCATAACCAGCATCTAGGATGTTCAGAGGGTGGCACAGGGAACCCGGATTTTGTTTTTATCACTAAGAATTTGAAGGTTTTATCCGCAAAAACATAAGAACTGTGCAGAAACAGGCCACATATTAATGTAGCCCAATAGCTTAACCCCAGTAGTGACAGATGCCAAAGCAAGTTTAAGAGAAGCTCAAGATAGAGTAAAAAAACCCAGAAACTTTTCCTGGCCCCTAACAATCTGCAGCCATCTCTTGCCAAAGATACTTTCGTTTTGTTTTATTTGTCTGAACTGAGATGTCTTTTACTTGTCCACTTCTCCTCGAGCTGTCCTGGACCTTTATCAGTGACCACATCTTGTGTCGCTGGGATTTGCCGCTCGGCTACAGCAGTATGCAGAATGGCCTTCTTGTTTGCTGTGGCCCTGCCTCCCTCATCTGAGGCTCTAGTAGAAAAGGCAGTAAACAATAATTCCTTATTCACCTTACCCACGCCACTTAAGAGTTTACAGCCTGCTTTCACATCAACCCCTGGTCATGCCTAGTTTGGAAACGGTTGTCTGATTAGTTGTTTCCCACAGGAACAGTGTTCATCATCTTTGAAGATCCTTGTTATTCTTCTCTGACCTTTTCCCATTTCTACTACAGAACAGAGCTAATTATCTTTGATTTCTAAATTCCATCAAGGAAATGAGAATTAGCTGTTAATCATTGCTGCACATCTAAATAGCTAAGTATAAGGGAGTTCTACTCCCTTTTCCTGCCCCTCACAAGGGCATTCAGCAGCCATCACTGTTAGAAAGCATTAGTTGCTTTCTAATCAGTATAAAAAGGTCCAGTTCATATTTACAACTAATTCTCAGTCCTCTACTCCAGAGGAAGAGAGCTTTTGTGAGTAACAAACCATCATAATTTATTTTTACTGTTCTAAGTTATATATTTTAATTTATTGCAGTTACATTTTGTAATTAGCATTACAATAAGAACTTGGAGTAGATTAATAGAGTAAAACAATAAACAATAAATAAAGAGTGATAAAATCCCTAAATTTTTTTTTCAATAGATCAAAAATCTCTCATGTATTTTGCAGTACTCATCTTGAAAGGCTGCAACACGCTGTTTTAGAGACTCGGATGGCCTGTAAAAGAATACTAGGAACACTACCCTCATGTCTTTTATTTATTTATTTATTTATTTATTTATTTATTTTTAAGACAAAGTCTTCTTGGCTATTTTGGGAAGACTTGCAGTACACGCCTAAGAAACTCCGGGGTTTCTTAGGGCTGCCCTAGAGTGGCCGAGGGCCTCTGTGCAGCCTGGCTGAGGGCCAAAGGGCCCAGGCACCAGCAGGGTGCTGGGCACCGTGCTGACTGTTTCGGTGTCACTCCGAGCTGAGGCAGAAAGGAGTTCTGGATATCCCTCTGGGGCCCAGATGCTGAAAGCTGGTGATGGTAAAGTTTATAAACAGCAAAGTTTTGACATACTACAGTGCCCAAGTTCCTTTTTGGATTTAGCTTTCTCTTAGCATGCAGAGCGTGGGGTAACAGTTAGCACATTCATTGAAGGGAAGCTTTGATGTATCTCAAGCAGCCTGCCTAGCAAGGACGGGGAGGGGGAGCTGGGGAGGTCGGCTGGCCTTAAAGCTTTTTGAACTATTCCATGTTTAACTCCTTTTCTTTTTTCTTTTTTTTTTTCCTTTTTTTTTCTTTTTTTTTTCTTTCGTGCAAATATTCCAGATATGGTGAAGCATCAACAAAACAAAAAAAAAAAACCCAAATGACATTATTTTAAGAGAAAAAAAAAATGTATAGCTATTTATTATTTCAACAAATGCCAAAATTTGAAATTAAAGAACACAGACTCAGTTTTAATTAATGTTAATGTTCATTCCCTCTGAAATGGCCTTTGGATGTGTCACTCATCTGAGGAAGAGGTGGTATTGCAGCTCCTGGTAGTGATTATTAGATGAAGGTCGCGATTGTGTGCTTACTTTCTCCGCAGGAAAGGGGTCTGATTGTTAAAACATTCTCTGAAGAAGCATTTCAAGCTTTTCTGCTATGTTAGACTTCATCCTTGGTGATTAGCAACTTCTTTGCTTTGAAGATTTTGTGCCAGAAAACTATATTTTGGAGACCTTTCATTTATTTCCCGAACTCTCTAAAAATTCTTGTCTGGCACAAAGAAAGAATGCACATGCCAGATTGACAAAAGGAAAACAGATTTCTAAAATGGAAAGATATAAATCAGAAACAATTTGTCATCCTTACCTATGCAGTTATTCCTTGTTTTCCTTTCTCTAGCCCAGAGAACTCCATTTATTTTTTATCAAGTAGTTGCTATTCAGAGTTCTCAGCATTTTTGCTACCAGTATTTGCTGGAAGGCAGGAGGCCATCAAACGGAGGCTTTGGTTTGGCAGAGCAGAAATCTGTTTTCAGTTTGTGGCTCTGATAAAGACTTGCCGTACAGCCTTGTCAAGTGTCTGAGGACAAGAATAATCAGCCGTAACTTCAGCATCCAAAAGATAGACTTTCAAGTCTGAGTGAGTCACTGGCTGCTAATCTGAACTAAGCTCTCTTTATAGACACAGATTAATTTCCTCTTAACACAGACATTTAATATAGATCAGATGAGCTGCCTTGTGGAGGTGCCTATTTGTCTCCATTAGCTATGGAGGGAGTCAAGGGGACGTGATCAAGTGCAGCACCAGACTTTGGAACATCAGAGTGCTGATGAAAAGACTCCTACCTCAAACACGCCTCTCTCTCCATTTTCACTCTGTAAGATGTAAAAGATGATAGTTCCTTCCCATTCTTTGTTTACCTCTTTAAATAAGATATTTGTGGGGAAAAATCAGGGTTGTTGAAAGAAATATGCAGATGGCTACATATAAAAGGGCTTAGCAACATCAGTATGCCAGCCGCAGAGCACTGAACTGGTAGATTTTGTGGTGCCCACCCCTGATGGTGCCTGTGTTCGTGTGGGTGTGTGTCACAGGTTCAGGTTGGCCTTTTCAAGAAATACAAATAAAATCAGAAGTCACAAACTTCAAATAACTCTAAAATAAGATGAATCTCAAAGATACTTGCAGGATTGTTAAAGGGTCCTGGTAAAGATTTCAAGTGTTAGAGAAAGCATTGCCAATTTATGGAATGAGTCTAATAAGAACCTTCATTTGGAAACTTTGGAAACCTTGAAATTCATCACTTGATTTACTGAGGCCAAAAACTCAGCCTAGCACTAGTGTTATACTAGCGAGTGATTGCTGGAGTTAGGTTCCCAATTTCCACTATGAAACTGGTGAAAAGGTGGGAATGATTTACCTGCTTGGAATAACCTTACATCTTATCACAATCCATGTCTAGCCTTTTAAAAATGCACTACCACCTCTTCCTGTTGCAGCACTTTGTTTATAACAGAATATTTGCAGATAAATACTCTGCATTTCTAAGTCTTGCTTGAGTAAAGCCATAAGAGGATATTTGGATCTGCTTGTAGTAGTTTTACTCAGTTGTTACTTCAAGATTCTTCCCATCTGTGTAAATCTTGTTTCCCATCTCCATCATCCACATCGGCTCGAATTTTTCGTAAGTTCTTGTCAAAGTGGTGCTATTTTCTTTTCTCTCTGGCAGTCTGTAAATAGTTCGCACTGCCTGGTGATATGCTTCTTGCTATCTAGATAGTTCATTTTCCCTTCCAGAGAACTGCTGCAGTAGAATGCTGCAGTTCATCAGTTTTCATAAATGAATAAATTAAATAAAGTAATTCCATCTGGTTTACTCTCATCTAACCACAATAATTGTCATAACTATAACTCAAAGTATTTCTAAACCATGAAGAGAGTGAAATTATTCACTCTTCACTCATGCCTGCTGTTTAGTTCCAATATAGCCCTTGGTTTTACTGGTCTAAAATGGTCCAGTAAACGGTCCAGTT
The DNA here is from genome assembly GCA_013398735.1 of Nothocercus julius. NCBI lineage: Eukaryota > Metazoa > Chordata > Aves > Tinamiformes > Tinamidae > Nothocercus > Nothocercus julius. Next base: position 9,531,777 of record VZSV01000004.1, read on the forward strand.
TCCACCAAAACCCACGTCCAAGAAATTGAACTGAATGAAAGAGAATGTGAAAAAACAAACTAGCAAAAAAAACAACACTGTTGTTCAGCAATAGAGTGACATGGAGAAAAAAAAAAAAAAAAAAAAAGAAGATAAATAAGAGAATGAGCTAAATGGAAATTAGGAATTAAAAAATACTGTGTGAGTACCTGGAAGGCTTCTCAGAGGGAAGACATGGGAAAGAAAAACACAAGTGAATAAAGGCGAATAAGCCACATGTTCTGAGGTAGTTAGGGAGATCACAGTTTCATTCAATGTGACAAAGCCTCTATTTATAATGATACACTCTGCAATCATTTAAATAAGTTTGAACTAATCCCATTGACATCATTGGCTTTCCATGGAACAGTTTTCAGATAAAAAAAGCCAGAAGTCAGATGACTCTCCTGGACTCCCTGGGATATGTAGCCATGTAAACCGAGAGCAGAATTTAGTAAAGTAAGCTGGGTCAGTGCCAGTACTAATCATTTTCTTGGCTATGTTATTTTGGGATTATTCTGATAAATACATGAGGTTTGTTCAGTGGAAGTATTTAAGCCTTTCTTTGAGTTGTTACTTTCGTTATCCTAATAGAGATAATTCCTAGAGAACACTCAGGAAAAACAACTTCTAGAAATAATCTAAACTCAGATAATTTAAATTAATTCTTCTAGTAAATCAATCTAATAATGCACATTCAGCATATCTATATAAGTAGATACATATCTAAGTATATCTGTATAAACCAACTTTTACCCAACTATTTATCTACATTCTTATTATAAGATTTAAACTACTTTTTCCCTCATCTTTTCTAAAAATACTGTTAGGAAATATTTTCATGTCTGCTTTTCCCTTTTCCCATGTTTTTTGAGGGGATCAATAGTGCCCTGAGGGTTACTAAGCTCAATTGGTCTTTCTTGCTGGAGGTGACTGCAGGTCCCAGAGACCATCTCTCTGAAGTTCAAACAAAGCAGACTTGAGCACATCCTTTCTAATTGAAACAAAACAGTGGGAAAGACAATTCCAGACTCTGGGACTGGGGTGAGAGGTTGGAGTGTAGGAAGAGTGTGAACTTCTCTTTATACTTTTTGATACACAGACCAGAGATAAATAAAGAGCAGCTCTTATCCAACAGATGTCCTTAGAGCCAAGTCTTATCAATCCAATCATCTTTGCATTAATGAAGCGGGATAAAGAGTTTGCCCTGCAAAAAGTGACATAAGTCGCTTTTCCCAACTCTCTAATAATTTCCTTCCTTGATTTTCTTTTATCGCACCGTCTCTATTATTAGATGCCAAAAGTTCAGAGGATTTGGCAGACTGCTGCTATCATGTGGCAGCCCCCTTTGGTGCGCAGTGGAGATGTTGTGGGTTTACATTGTCTCCCGCCTTTCCACATGCTTGAATCAGAGCACTCTTTTTATCCCATACACTGCCGAAGCACTGCCACAAAACTGCAGCTGGAGCTGTAAAGCACACTACAGGCTGGAAGACTGTGTCTCGGAACAACTTTGTTGGGCAACAAGGCAAAATTAAAAAAAAAAAAAAAAAAGGAAAGGCAAGAAAATAAGCTGACAGGCACAGCAGGCCTTTTTTCCTGCCATTTAGCAGAACTGGAATTTTCAAGTGGATCTGCAGATTTTGTTTAGTAGCGGCTTGCAGCAGTTTACCAACTCCAAGTGCCTTTAATACCACCAGTGTAACTATTGAAAGTTTTATTCAGAATATTTCAGGCTCCATTACGGTAAGGGAACAGGAAATCAGCCAATGTCTAGACCCTGAATATAGGGATGATTATATTCTTTGTAAAAGAAAGCAACAAATCACATCTCTTAACTCTAAGATCTTCAGAATGAGGAACCTTCCATCTCACAGAAAACACTGGAAATGAAGGAAATATAATGAAGAAAAGCATTAGCAAGTGGTGTCGGAGGAAGTCTTCTTTCAATAACAGAAGGATTTTAAGACATTAGCATTAGGTTTAGATGAGCAGCTAGCAGGAAGAGAGAGCAAAAGGATGTCTTAGGGTAGAAAGAGCTCTAGGGTAAAACCAAAGTGTGTCCCAAATGCCCCTTTTTATAATATGAGGTGACTGGGCACCAGAGAGGAGATTACAGTCTGACTGATGATGTGTGTGAAAAAGTTGGGCCTGTCAGAACTATTTCCACAGCAGAAGAGGACCCTACCCCAGAAAGTGAATCCTGTCGACTTTATCTGACTCTCCCCTGGTATCGACATGGAGGTTCAAGATGCAACTCTCCTCTTCACAGCCAACTTTGCCTTCTTTCTCTGGCGAGATAAAATTATTATTAAATCAGCTTGTTTTTTTTTTCCTATCTCTCTCAGGTCTGAGATCTCCACTACTGTGGAGACTAGGTATACTTCCAAGCTGATGAAAGAAGCACGCAGATTGCTACTTACACGAGCTTTTGAACATCAGTATACCACCTGCAGAGCACTGAACCTGAAGAGCACCTTAATAAAGCTCGGAAGGAGATGTGGAGACACTTTTCAAAAGCAACCATATTTTTGACTTTTCTCTTGCTTTCATACAAGAAGAGGCTTAAAACACCAAGCCTCTACTTCCTCCTACATCAAACCATTCCATGGCTCCCAAGACTGAAGGAGTTCTTCACCATGAAGTGAGACACCGGTGTAACCTCAGCACTTGTACTGTCAGAGGCTGCCTACGGTACTCTGCCCAACGTGCCAGCGAGACCTGCTGAAACAAAGTATGCTGCCCCGCTGTGCCGCAGCGCGGTTTGCAGCCTTCCTCGCATCCATCCGGGAGCGGGCCTGAGGGAACACGTATTCCTGACAAGAGCCAGCACCAGTATCTAGCTCGGGGTTTTAAAGCAGGTTCCTCAGAGCCTGGTCCTGCTGGGTCCTTGTGATTCCTGGGCTATACAGACTCTCCGGGTGCCCAGAGCAGGCTGTGTTACGACAACGAATGTACATGCTGCTCCTGCCTCGCAGACACCGTGCAGCCCAAAGTGTTTTTAAATTAGTAGTCTTGGCTGTACAGTTACCGCTTATCAGGTGAATAGGCCAAGCAAAACACAAAGTTCTTGCAGTAAACAGGACTACTCTTTATACAAACCCGTTGCAGGAGTAGGTCTTGCATTGTGGTTTTAAGAAGACACCAAACAATGGAACCAGAGGTTATTGCAAATACTGAATTCTGGGATGATCAAATCCAAATAGATACAGGGTAATGACATAAAATATGGAGGTTTGGTCCACCAAGTAACACAAAGGCTGCTGGTTTTGTGTTAGGAAATTGCTAAATACTGAAGCTAAATGACAATAGTTAGACTGCATTTTTAAAAATTAAACCAGATGGAGCTGAAAGAACAGATTCTAGGTCACTGAATTTTCAAAGGCAGAATCTAGCAAAGACAAGATTTAAAAAAAACAACTCTCCAGTTGCACCAGTAACTGCCCATTGTACAGGTGAAAGGCAGAAGAGCTTTTGAGTATCACAGCCACAGCAACAATTTTACTGTTAGAGTTTGAACTCAGTTAATTTTGTCTTCAGAAAGGTAGGAAAGTTGGAGCCCTTTGCAAGTGAAGGCTGTCAGTGAAGCAGTGGATATGATATTGCACCACATGCATTGCAGATATTTTTCAAGACTCAGATTAGCGATTTTAAAAAGAGAGATGAAACCAATGATTTTCCACATTAATTAAATGAAGATTGAAAAACTTTAGCTTTCAAGATGACAAGAAAAAAAGGACCATGTTAGAAGAACAAAGTGAAAAATGCCAAGATCAAATTTCTTTTTAAATCATCAAGACTCAGATATTGTTACTTGAGAGTCTGGATTCTTTGCTGCTCAGAAGTTGCTTCTTAATCGCGTTTTGCATTGCAGTGTATTGCTATAAACAGCTTTGTCTTTAGAAGTGATTGAGTGTCCAAACAGGAGGAGTCATTTGACAGGATTAATTGAATGAGGTTCAGGGCTTGATAGTAAAAAGAGAAAAATATTGTTACTTTTAGGAAAACAGTCATACAGGGACTGTCAAATTTTCACTGAATTCATATATTTTTGCTTATTTAAATTTACTATTAGGATAGACAGGCTTATCTTTGAGGAGAAAAAGTATTCTATCGGTGCATAGCAATAAAAGACTGTATAATAAATAATAATAAACAATGAATAATAAAAGACAGATTGAAGATTTCTAGTTATCACTTAAAAGTTATCTGCTGAGATTTCGATAAATAAATATCTGAACTGATGCCAAGTCTATGATGTAAAAGTTTTCAATCAATTTACAGAATTTTTCTTAGCAAAATTTTTGTTCATCTTGAAAAAGCTTATTAGGAGAAGTATAAAATTAGCTGTCAGACATTGGTAAAATCCTGTGACTGTCTCCACAGAATCACACAGAATCACAGCGCGGTTGTGGTTGGAAGGGACCTCTAGAGATCATCCAGTCCACCCCCCTGCTCCAGCAGGGACACCCAGAGCACGGGGCACAGGGCGGCAGCCAGGCGGGTTTGGCAGATCTCCAGAGAAGGAGCCTGCACAGCCTCTCTGGGCAGCCTGTGCCAGGGCTCTGGCACCCTCACAGCAAAGAAGTTCTTCCTCACATGGAGATGGAACTTCCTGTGTTTCAGCTTGTACCCATTACCCCTTGTCCTGTCACTGGCCACCACTGAGAAGAGCCTGACCCCATCCTCCCTACATTGTCCCCTCAGATACTTATACATATTGATCAGATCCCCTCTCAGTCTTCTCCAGGCTAAACAGGCCCAGCTCGCTTAGTCTTTCCTAGTAAGATAGATGCTCCAGTCCCTTAATCATCTCTGTTGCTTTACACTGGACTATTTCTAGAGGCTCCACATCCCTCTTGTCCTGGGGAGCCCAGAACTGCACCCAGTACTCCAGGTGTGGCCTCACCAGAGCTGAGCAGAGGGGCAGGATCCCCTCCCTCCACCTGCTGGCAACACCCCTCCTGATGCAGCCAGGAGCCCATTGGCCTTCTTGGCCACGAGGGCCCATTGCTGCCTCATGGTCGACTCCTTATTGACCAGGAGTCCCAAATCCCTCTCCGCAGAGCTGCTTTCCTGCAGGTCAACCCCTAATTAATCTTGATTAATTTCTGTCTTGTACATAGACAACCGTGTTGTAGAAATCAGGAAAAAGACAACAGAATGATACAATCGTTTGCTCCACAAAGTGTGCTTTAACAGATAATGGGCAATGTGCAGTGCCCAGCTGAGTGTCTATGAGAACCCATCAAAGAACCCAGAATAAAGAGTAAGCCTAAACAATTTCTGGAAATTGAAATTCTCTTGTATAATGATCAAACTTTCCATCAGACTCTACAGAATCT
>VZSV01000004.1:9546663-9564982 GCA_013398735.1 Nothocercus julius
AGACGCTCCTCCTAATGCACCCCAGGATCCCCTTGGCCTTCTTGGCCACGAGGGCACTGCTGCCTCATGGCCAACTTGTCATCCACCATGACGCCCAGGTCCCTCTCTGCAGAGCTGCTCTCCAGCAGGTCAGTCCCCTGCCTGTACTGGTGACTGGAGTTACTCCTCCCCAGGTGCAGGACCTTGCACTTGGCCTTCTAAAGGGGATATATGCTTAATGTGCGTTAAGTCTCTTGTTCTAGTCCTTAGAATTTCAGAGTCTCTTAAGGTTTCTCCTTTCTTTTTGGAAGTAATTACTCAGATCACTGAATTCAGACATTTTTACCATGTAGGCATTTAAACATGGAAACACAGATTTGTTCTAAAAGTTACTATAATAAAACACAGCATCTCAGTATTTGATAACTCAAGAATGCTTTGGCTACATCTGCCTGTTACTAGAATAAAAAATAAAATAGCAGTACACTATGATCCTCCTTGTATTTAGCAAGCATGACAACTAGCTTAGTTTTCAGTATTTTCAATCATCTGCCACAGAAATACTTCAGGATTAAAAGACACATCTTGCTACATTTTTTTATCTTCCACGCTTGGATGGAAAGGGAAGACAACTATTTCATATTGTCATGTTGTAAGAAACCTTACGATATACAGAATTGCAGCCATAAAAATAAGTATTTTGGGTCTTCCTAAGGTACATTCTTTTTCTTAGTGCATGCCCCACATAACCCTCAGTGCATTCAGAGTGGAGGGTAAAAGTGGTCTCTCTCCCACTGGAAGTACAAACTAATACAGCACTCTAAAGAATGTAAAGCCACATACTTCACTCTCTCTTCACTTTAACACCCTTTCTGAGATCCATACATACTATAGTAAGTGACATAATAACAAGGTGTTGATGATTTACTTAAAGACATTTATGGGAAAGGTTTGTCCCTCATGTTCAGATGAAATCTCCAACTGTAACAGAGTTTCATCATAGGTCATAGAGTATATAAAGGATAAGACTTTAAGCTGAGACTTTGAATTAAGTTTGAAGTTCTGGACAAAGATCAAATGCAGAAACACATTGCATTTAAAGAGTAAGACTTTAGTTGGAGAGTTTAAAATATAAAATTCTCATAACTGGGCATGTTTCATGGCTCTGATGCAGATTTCTTGAGTAAAGTTAGATAGTATTTAAATCATGATGTGTTACAGTGTTTTGATCTCTGAAATAAGGATAATGACTACTGTTCATCAGGAAGATTGTGATGATTAATAATTCATTAAAGCATTTGAAATGTCTGGATGGAAGTTGCTATATAAATGCATAGTATTATTATTGTAATTTATTTCCTGTCTCAGGGGATGCTATGGTTACAGTTTAGATAGCATTTTATTTCTTAAGTCTTTGCAGTGTCTTTTCTTGATTATCTTGGACCACAAACTTACATAGATATGTTCAACTTTAACCCAAAAGTTGAACAAAAGCCATTCAGCTGTTATCAGAATATTTTTTAAAAAGATTTCCTTCAGCTGTTAGAGAAATTGTCCAGGAGTTTTCGGCACTTGGCTTCTAATAGGTATGTGCAATAATCCCCATCATGAACTGCAGCTTTGTTAAAAATAGTTTAAGCTCCAAATTCAGTTATCTACCTGATAGAGAGGAAGTATTTTCTCCTTATCTAAGGGGATGAAAAATACAATAATAAAACATAAGCACGTTAGGGTAATGAAAAAAACACTGGCACCTCCTATGGGAATATGTATTAAAAACTTAAGGTAACAGTTACACCCATAAGGTATAAATACGATGTGCTTCTTATAAACACTGGATACCAACCTATAGCTCCTGTGAGAATGAGTAGGTCTGAATTTTGGCCCCGTAGCTGCTTTGCACTATCCTGTTCATAGAGTGTTGCTCCCTTAGAGCTTTTCTTAGGGGTACGTCTGAGTCTGTGGATGTAGCACCTTGGCATTGCATTGCTTTTGCTCCCACTTTCTGGAAGTGGAAAGGATGCACAGATAGAGCAGGGCTGTGATTTGGCATCTTTAAATACTGCTTTTTCAGGCAGTGACAATTTTGCCTCATTCATAACAGTTCTGAGCTTGTTCTAAGTTGTATCAGGGACCGAGTGTTCCCCTACTCAGCTTCAGCAATGTGGAACTGAAAAAGGAGCGTATAACTATTTTGGCTTCCAGCCCCTTGTCTTTTCTCCAGAGTAGCTTGGCTGGGCCAGAGAGTCTTATTTCCAAAAACTATTGTCTGCAAATGCAGATGACACTCTCTGTGGACACAGACAGCTTGTAACTATCTAAGCTATATCTGTACCTCGCAGATGTGACACAGTTGATCCATAATTTCCCACCATTTATATAAACACAATTATTCCAATTTATCCAGCTAGAGTCTGAGATGAAAAAAATAGTCTTCTTTCCTCTTTCAGCAAGGGGGAAAAAAACAGCTAGCAGACTTTTAAGGAAATAGTGCAGAGAGTTATATATTTTGATACAAACATCTACAGCATTCTTATCTTTCTTTTTTTCCCTGCAGTCTTTTTTTTTCTCTGTAGCACCTGTTAGTATCAAGTTACCTAATCAGACTTAGGGTTGATTATATTAAAAAAGTAGATAAAACTCTGTAGCCTTTTGGGATAATTAGGTTATAGAAAACCAGTTTTTCCTTGCTGAATGCTCCTTATCTAAAAGACACTTTCTTGGAGCAGAGGCATGGTATATATGCTAGTGGAATGGACTTTGCATTCTCCCAGTTTTTTTCAAATTATAAATCTCTTAAAATCCAGTGTTCGGTAGAAGCTTGCACATTTTAATAGCTAAAGTCCGACTCGTTCTGTCCACAAGCGAACTGCTTTATTCCCCCACAGTTCCTAGTGCTGATCAGATTGTATATATATTATTCATCAAATTAAATTTAGGATACATTAGAGAAAGGCTAGAATGAAGCAAAGTTTTTCTTTTAATAACTGCTTTTTGATGTCCCTGGGCTTTCAATGCCTCTCCCCCAACACCCCAACTCCCTTTCTGATATCTTGATGGAATGAAGGAGAAACCTGTGTGATATGAATACGAAGGAGATGAAGGGGAATAGTAGAAACGATACACAAAATTAATGACAAGAACAATCATGCTTAATGCTGCAAGGGGAAGCATTAAAAACTGAAGAAATTGTTATAATAAAATTTGAAAAAATATTAAATTATTAAAATAAAAATATTAAACTGTGTTGTAAGTCATTTCATCTTTATCCTGTTATGTATTTCTGTATTTCTCTTAGCACGTAATAGTGTAGTTAGCTCAGGAACATATCTACCCTGTGAGAGGGAGAACTGAGAACCCACGCAGCCACAACAGCTTTGGACAGCTCAGGAGCGCCCTGCGCTCCAGCCAGGGCTAAGCCGAGAAGGGTAACGGGTCTTCTCGCCTTCTCTCTGTAGTGGTTGGGCTTATTGCTTTCAGAAGCAGCACTGGACATCATTTAGACAGGGTGGTGTTCCCTCATTTTAATTAGGTATTTTCATTAGTATTATAAATATACTGCAGTTTATCAGATAAATGTTACAGATTTCATAGCTCATCCTGCTTGAAGCGTTGTGAGCACCAAGGCAGGACTTCAAAACTTCCAGAATCGCCAGCAGGGTGTTTGCAGCTTCTCAGAACCTTCAGTCCCCAGCTCAGACCTCTTGCAATTCAATTCAACACAGAGATGAAGCTACCTAAGGCCCACTGCCTGGGGTGACAAAAACGACCACATACACCCTGCTTTTTTGGCCTGGGTTACAGCACCTGAGTAAAGGCACTGGAACATAGGAGATAGCTACTACCAAGGGGCAAAGAGCAGTGTCCTAATGGCAGTGTGAGTCCCTGTCTTTCACCAGCAACATCTGGTGCAGAAATCCTGGCTCCCTGGAGCTCCTATGTTGGCTCTCCATTGAAATTCTGCTTCCCTCTCCTCTTTTTCCTTTTCCCTTTCCTGTGTCACCAAGGACTTTTCTCCCACTTTTCCAGCTTTCAGGCAGCAGGATTCTATTTTGTGTCCTGTGATGAGAAGTTTTGACATGGCTTTGACTTCATCCCAGAGGAATCAGGAAAATAATTAAAGCATACTGGAATAAAGCATAGTTCACTAACTAAATATTAGGCTGAACTTAAAATAAGTGAACAAACAAACAGGTACCTGTCAACCAGTTCTGTGTACATCTATCTTAGAACATTTTAGCACTACTAGATATCATAGGAAGTATGAAATCTTAGTATATTTGATCATTGTAATTAAAAAATAGACAGTATCATTTCATCTCTTAAATTGTGCAGCAAGTAATTCTGCATATTACAAAACCCTTTAGTGTCAATCATAATAACCACAAATAGTTCTCTTTAAAGAAGAGATATGCTTTAATTATAAACCTCTTGCTGGCATTTCTAATAGCAGCTTTGGAGGTATGTTTTAAGCAGTGTAAAGTTTTATTCTGATATTTCTTCAGGACACTTTATTTCTTCTTGCCAACGTTTTATATTACATAAGTGTAAAAGAAGTGACAGGCGTTGGGTGTTTAATCATGGTTAATTTTTAACATCAAAAACTCCTCTGTGATCTTAAAAGCTTTTAATTTGTTCACAGGCACAGGTTTGTACAAGCCCTGTGCAATGTCTGTCTGCAATTTCAACAAATAGGTATACTGGTATCTCACTCTCTATTCAAAACTGTTTAATTAAATTTGAGAAGTGTGTCAAACTGTTATATAATTTTGACATTTATAAATATCATTGCAGATGTTAATGCTTTGAACTGATATTGCAAGGTTCTGTAGCTCTCATTTAAAAATGCTGCATCCCCAAATCCTACTGAGATTGATCCAAGGTGTTCAGCATCTCTGAGGACATGCTTTGTCAAATGAGTTCAGAGTAAATGGAATAAATTTGGGAGAATTCTTAAATCAGTAGTAAATCTCCCATCCACTTTAGCAAATCTAGGCCTTTTGGGTCCTCAATGCTCAGTTATGAAGTTGATAGTTCAATGATACTATAGATTAAGAAAAAATAAAAGACATAATTGTGTAGACCCTTCTTTCCAAATATGTATTCTTCACTGATCCAGCACGCACTAATGGCATCAAAAATATGATGCCCTTTCCCTTTCAGAAGGAGTTTTTAATTAAAAAGGCCCAGTTTCTGCTATTAAGAACATTGTACGCATTGGCACAGGTGACGATATAGCCAAGCCACTAGCAGAGCTATAGCAATCATGATAATATCGCCCCTCATATTAAGAAAGACTAGATAAAAGCAGGTATTAATAAATCAGCTGTGTAATGTCAACATTCAGAAAAACAGACTTGCTTGTATTTCTGTTTTCTATGATTTAGTTGCCTTTGGTGAATAAATATTTACAATTTAAGAAATGTAGTGGTAATGTAGAAAAATATCTCAATTTTTCACAGCCTGTGAAGATCATCTAGTCATTATTTCTGCTATAAGATACTGAGAATAATCTGTTGTCCGTGCTATATGTGTCCTACAGAGAGTGACTGAGGGAAATGCAAGAGGTGTTCCTTAATCATCCTTGAGTCACGACTCCTATGCACCATCTAAAGCAGACTCGATCCAACAACATGCCCTGCTCATGGCTGTGCCCTGTAGTCCACAGCCGTTCTTATCACCACTTGGATCCTGAAGCTTCATGTCTGTGCCGGCTTGCTGTCCACGGACAGGAACATGCCCTACAACATTCGTTCTGGTGGCAGCTGTCTTGGTGGTACCAGTCTATGGGTTCCCAGCCGAAGAGCCTGGGCAGGTCTCCGGCAGGGACCAGATATACAACATCTGTGAGGAGAGCAGGGAGCCCTGGGGTCCGGCGTGCCTGTGTGGCAGGGAATCAGCTGCTCCCAGCACAAATGGTTGCACGTCACTCCTCAATGTTGTTCTCTAAGCAGAGGGAGTTTCAAAATACCAGCAGGAGTTTTCCATGGCAAAAATACTTCTGAGAATGCATCTGCATATACAGCCTCAGCTCCTTCCCTTTGCATAAGCATAGTCAGCACTGGAAGTTGACCTTTCTGAATGTCTGCCAACAGCAAATGGAAGAAAATCCAGATAAAAAGAAGTTTCTCCATTTTAGATACTTGAAAAATTGGAAAGACGTGTTTGCTGTATTTAGCCTGCCCTGCTTTTTAATAAGGGCAGGGAAAGTATCCTATGGCCTTGCTTGGACTCTTGCCCTCTGGTCTCTGACATGAATGGCCAGTGACTCTTCGCCTCCTTTCTCCGGCCGCCTGAAGTCGCTGCACCTACTGCTAGGCTTTCTGTCAGGTCACCGGGGCAGCCTCTGCGAGAAGGGTGTCTTCTCTCATCTCCTGCCAGGCTCTTTCTTGGCAAGAGCCCTGGTTGGATATATGACAGCTAGTATACTTTTACTTTCTAGCACTTCCCGTAAGGGGACCTTATCTACTAACTCTTTAACTTCAGAACCATTCGGCTTCACTTCAATATGAAATTTTCTGCTTCTGTTGCCCCCATCTTTTATGACTTTCACTTATGAGACAAGTATATAAACTAAGATTCATAGAGAACAATTTTCCACAGTAGTACTGCCTAGAAGATATTACAGTTCAAATAAGAAGCCTAACATAAGTTTTTTCCCAGCAGTTTTGGTTTACAGTTTATATTTTGAACCATTGTAAGAATATAAATGGAACAGAAATTCCATCTGTGGTGAATCTAACCTCCATGTACATAGGCAGAAATATTTTCAGAAAACAGAAGATTTTATAACAGAAAAGGGAAAACTAGAGGGAGTAAGCTGAGTGAAGCTGAAGCAACATGAATCACAGCTCTATAGTGATATGACTGTCTTCTATGTGGGAAGAGCAATTCTTACTGCTAATTACTGGACCATAAGAGTTCTTTCTAACATATTCAGATTTAGTGTGTCAAGGAAGGAATGCATCTGTTGCCCTGTAGGCTTTTTTTCCTATGGTTATAGAGATCAAGTTCCAGTTATTTTATCTCATTTCAAAAATTAAAGTAGGTCTGATTATCCAAGAGTCTGCCACAGTCTTTGCTGCTAATAGATTTCATTTTTAAGAATCTGCAGGAAAGCTATAGATACTTGTGTTTAATACCACAAGGTATTATGTGTCTGTCTGTAAATTACAAGTGACTGATATCAGACAAATCTGGCTGAATTTAACAGGCGTGTATGGTGTGATTCACAGAAAAGTTTGGTCCTGCGCATTGTCTAAATGTGGAAGCAGATAATTACTTTCCAAAGAGGAACAAGATACAGTAATAATAGTAGTATTATGTAAGCAACATGGGCTAGTTTCTAATTCCAGATGCATAATGTGCTTGCCATATTCCTGAGTGGGTCTTTTACTATGCCCAAAGTATTATATAACGCATTACTGAGTGCACACAAGAGCATATTGTTAGGACATTCACTAATGCAAGCTATGTGTGCCACACTGCTAAGATCTGTAGTAGAAGTTTCCATGTATTCCCCAAAAATATCTTTCAGCAATTAGAGAACGCAATTTTTAGCATGCTTTTGAGCAGGCTGGTTGCAAAATGTTTCAGAATCACAAAAACTGAGTTTAATAGCCACATTTTATCAACATAAAAGTATCTAAGTAATAGTGTATGACATAAAAAGTCAACTATGAGAACAATTGAGTGTGCGCATTTGCTTTAAAATAGTACATTTAGTAGCAAAAGCCTTTAAAAACAGAAATTTAAAAGAACTTTGTTTCTGAAAAGGTCATTTTTCTTTGAGAATATATTATGAATAAATAAGTCTTATAGGTTTCCTCTATTTCCTACTTCCATTTTTCTGTAAGAATATGAACTGAATGAGTCTCAGAAAATGCACCTCAATAAAGAGGGGGAAAATAATCATAAAATCATAAGCTCCATAAATGCAAATATTGTTAAGAAAGGGGAAATAACAAAGCACTTACCATTATTTCATCTAGGAAATATGATTGCATACTTAAAGTAATACTTGCTTATTGATGTCATGGACAGCAGTGACAGAAAGAGCCCTGTGAGCAGAGAAGAATGCAGGCAGACAGTGCACAGACAAACCCACTAAGTAAAATGCAAGAAAGATTGTAGGGCAATTGAGATTTTACAAGTGCACCTCTAACTCAATTTTAAGAGCAAGTTACAGATTGCCTACTAAATAAAGAAAAAGAGTAAGAATATGGAAGTTGGAATATCTGTGAAATAAATCACTAAAACACGTGTTAGGGAGGATTGGTGTTTCTATTTATTTTTAATCTCTCTGATGAAGCTGATTTAGCTTTTATAAAAAGCCTGAGTGATGCCACCATCTGTTAGCTTGGGATCATTGTATCAGATAAGGCTATTTCCTTTTGCCACCTGCTCTGCACAACATAGCCAGAACTCAGCTGATATTTTTACATACGAATGACAAGACTGTAACTGTTCTTGTCACCTGTATTTTAATGCAGAAGTTTCCCTAGGAATACTCTCCTACCTTTAGCTAGATGAAAATGCTTAGAATTACGAATTAAAAACAAACAATCTAATGACTAAGGTTTTAAAGATTTTACTTTCCTTGCTTTCATTCCCTACTAAATCAAAATCCTGGGTTTGCTTTAGATCTTTTACTTTTTTTACTCACTTTGCTCCTGTTTTGTTTAATTTGCTGTAAGATGCCAAACTACGACCTAGCATGGTCTCTGTAATAATATATGTCTTACGGTGCATAGGAGATAGACTATCCATGTATTCCAGAAATAGAAATAAGCAACCAGCTTGAAATTACAGTAACTTCTCTTTTTTTTGCATCCATGGTTTCACAGGAATGCAAACATAACAAGACCATCTACAATTTGTGCACTTGATGTGGCCTGGCTTGCAAAAAGGCTGATTTCCAGCTAACTCACTGTTGTGAAGTAGCAGTTTTCAGGAGGAAATGTGCCTATGGCTTAAGTAAATAACCCCAAGAAAGGACTCCATGCTACTGAAGCCCCTTTCAGGCCATTGTATAAGGCTGTGAGTTTATTTATTTTACAATGCATGGACCTGTTTGTGAGTGTGTCTCTGGGGCAACGTTTTAGAAAACTTTAATTCAATAATATTTAAAAAATCTTCTGCATTACAATAAGATGGAAGTGGAAAATGTGTTCTTTATAAAAAATACCAAATGTGTTCATAGATTGTGTATATGCACATAAATGAAACATTTTCTGTAATTTGACATGACAGGAGGAAAGGACAGAAGCACTAGGGCAAGATTTCGAGACTAACTAACCCTGTACAAAGTTTCAAGAGAAGCTAACAAATTTCAGAAAACATTTAAAGTTAGGCAAAAGCTGGCCAACTACATAGTCACTCTTCTTTAGCAAAGGTGCAGCTCAATAGTTTTATTTCTGTAGCCCATCAAACCTATGGCAAGAAATGCTCTTCTAATTTTATTGCGCACAGAATGAAACTGCTTGTTATTTTCTAAGATGGTAATGAAAGAGCTTATCATGCATGTGTGGGAGAGTAATGTTAAAATTACAGTGGAATTACTTAGGCCTTCTCATTCTTTTGTAACAAATGAATTATTGAGTACTGAAGCTTAATATATTTCTGGTTTTAGAAATGGAAATGTAAAGAATAAAAAGCAACTGGCCTTAGCAGTAAAAAGAAGGAATGCAAGTTTATTCTAGATTTATGGCTCAAATTCAAAGCCGTTTAGCACTCACCCAAATATTGCCCATTTCATGATCACCACTGTCCTAAATCAAATGATCTGCTCAGTGTGCATCAGATCTTAGCTTTATACGCTCTACGACTCAAGAGCTTTTATTCGGCAGGGAGACTTAGGACTGTCAATTATGGGTGTATGGATTTTCCTAGTAACATTAAAGTTGTCTCCTACATTACAGCAAGTACAAACACTCTCCCTGAATACTGGTTTTAATCATAAACTGGTGCCTCATTTTTGTACCTCTCATTTCCTGAAAGTGAGAGCGCTTTATAAGACTCTGGTCGAGCATCCAGTGAATCACTGGTATCTCAGGAAAATGTTACAAGCTCTTAATAATTCATTTTTTGAGTAACTGAGATAAGGATTCTGGTACTTTTTACCAAACTACCACAACTTACACATTTATCAAAATAGGTTACCTGTTTATCTGTCTTGCCTTGAAACTAATACTCAAAGCAAACATTCCAGATCCTGCTTGAGGCTGTGTAAAGTTATTCCTTTTTTGTTCAGTGACTGAACCAAACTGATTTTTAACTCTTTGGTTCAGATTTAACCAAAATGATTTTTTCCCTGACATTGCTGACCAGAGAATGTAAAAGGGAAAATTGGAAAAGCTTCCTCTTCAAGGAAGACAGAAAGAAAGGCAGAGGAAATAACACTAGCCATAAGGAAAGAAGTTCTTCTATACAGTAACCTCAAGTAGAGACTCCAGCAAGGATGCAACAGTCTTGAGTTTAATTTCTGTTGCTGTCTGAAAGAGATATGAAACCATCCAACAGAAAGCTGATCCAGCTGCTATATTATAACAGATTTTCCACTAGGTAAATGGAAAACATGTTTTATGAAGTGGGATATCAGCAAGAAAATGAGTTACTACCATCCCCAGGTTACTCTAACAAACAGTTTTTAATGGAAACATAAGGTCAAATCTCTTCTGGAAGAAATGGGAATTAAACTTCTTTTTTTTTTTTTTTCCCCTGGATGTTTTCTGTAACTGTTGGCTGGGATAAAAGCTTTCCTCTTGCATTAGTTTTATGAATCTAATACTGATTTCAGCCAAAAGCATTTGGTGAATTTGACTTTATTTGTCAAAATAATTCTCATTGTAATTTTCTTGAAGATTTAATTGAATAATCTAATTAGGGCATCACTACTTTGTGCATAAAAAGTGGGTATCTCCTGATACTCAACAAGCTGGGTATCAGGAGAAAATCTTTCAGAGTTAATAAAGACAGAAATAATTAATTTCTGAGTCTTACAGAATAATAGAGTCCAAGACAGATTGAAGTCATAATTGAAATCAATTAATTTTGATAAACTACTCTGATATAAACTGCAGCAAAAATGGTATGAAAATAGTATATGATTTTTCAAAGAAAACAGCAAAACAAGCAAGCAAACACCAAAACAAACAAGGTTTTCCTCACTTACACTTTGACTTTTGAGTTTGTATAAGCCTTGTTCGATAAATGTAGTTCTTTACATATTTTTTTTTATTGCTTTGCCACAGAAAGCTTCATTCATCTTTGTCTTAATAGTCAGCTCAACATTTTCCTGCAGGTCTCTGAACTGGTGAAAATAGTGCACACAGAAAGGTTAAAAACTCCTGTATCTGAAACAATCTGAATGAAGACAGTAAGTTCCGCTGTGCTGAGTAACTCAGCGACAGCTGGCAGAGAACTGGCAAATATTTTCCTAGAAGTTTCTCACAAGAGACATGAAGCACACACTGTCTCCAGGGGTTGCCTCTCAGTGCTGCACACAATTTCACTCTCTTCTTGCCTCCAGTGATATATGAATATTTAAAGTTATAAAAACTATGTTAATATTTTGCCTAGCGATATATCACCAAGATTATAACTTCGGGATGTTTCTGCCTGAGTATAATATGAAATATAATCTCACAGAACAGTGCAAATAGTGCAAAGCAAGTTCATAGATCCTCTGAAACACAACCCTGATATGAGGATGTCTCATGTGGCTGTCACAGCTCTAGTAATGTGATCTAACTAACCTTTTTAGCACTCAATGCAGCCACACCTAGCACAGTGAATGCAGCTCACTTGTTTCTGGATCCTACTATTTGTGCAAGCTCACTTGTATGGTAATACACTTTAATTTGAATTTCTGGTTTACAGGACTTCAATTCTCACTAAAGGTGGCTTTTCTAAAGGGCATAGGATACCACTGGGTAACCCTCAATTTAAGTTAGCCAAACTAGGAGTCATTTCACTTGCTATAAACCATTTGATGCTCACATTTTATGACTGATGTTTGTGTCTTACAGTATTAAAACTGCATTCTCTTGTGGAGTAATTCCAGTGCACTGCCCAGGGCAAGACTCCGAAAAGGGTGAGTAGTTAGGAGGGTGCTATGTGAGCCAAATTATGCCTGGCATAACTAATAGGGATGATACGGGAGATGAATTGGGCCCTATGTCTCATTACTGTAGGGAATACTTTCTGTACAGCCAAAGCAACAGCTGCAGTGTGCTTGTGACTTGGAAAAAAAAAAAAATTGCTTTTTGGTGGAATGTGTGCATAGACTCCACAATACAACGATTCTTATTTTTTTGTAATTATTTGTATGGATTCACTCATGAGTCTCAGTTTAGAGATTTTATTTTTTTCATGTTCACTCTTCTCTAAGAGTTTGTGATGCCCTACACCTCTACCCTCTCGAAAGCTGCTGCTTGCCCTGGCTGGTACAACAGGTGCAGGGTGACGATGGAGCTCGCGAAAGGGGTGAAGTTCACACCCGCGAATGCTCCTTCGGGGTCAGCAAGAAGGAACACGGCAGCCTGCCAGCTTGGTCCTGCGAAACTGAGCCCTCTCACTCGCACGGCGATTGCGTAACGGCGGCTGCAGAGCCCTGTAGCTGGCACATGCTGCTTTATTTGCCTTCCTCAGAGGACTTGCAGTGGTATCAAAATGGTGTTTGTACTCACAGTACAGGAAAAGATGATTTAAATCAATTGCGAGTTTCTTCATTTAATAGCTATGACTGCCTGGGATACATTTAATCACTTGCAAATAATATTCTTTCCACTAAATTAGTATTTGTTTTCTTAAATTGCTGTACATTGAGACATTACTCTTGCTGTAACAACAGTAATGAAGGATCTCAACAAAAACTAAGAGTAGCAAGTTCCAATTACATGGTAAGGTATGCAATATTTTTTGATCACAAAGGGATCAATAAATCCACAAACACTACAGTTATAAACAATGGTGATTTACTCTCTCTCTTTAGATATATATATATATAGTTTGAATGTGGATAGTGGAATAAATGTGCATACACTGCAGAAAAAAAGCCCTAAACATTTGATTAAGCCTAAGAATGAGAAAGATTTTTCTATAAAACTGTTTATATGAACTGATGTGATGCAGTATCTATGAAACTGATTATAATATGGTTCAAACTCTCTACAGGTTTCTAGTGGATTCTATAAAATTTCATTGATTTCATCCTCTTCACATTCTGTGGGTTCACGTACCAGATCAGTCTGGCTGGCTCCTTCGCTCACCCCATGCCCCGGTCTCCTCAGCACGCACACAACGCACACGCACGTGCTCCGGGGCTCCCTCTGCACTGACCAGGGACAGCTCCACACAGCCAGGGTCACCGGGAGCACGCCAGGGCTCCCCGGCTCACCCGAGAATGCCTCAAGCAGCATCCCTGCTGTCCTTGCACCTTCACCCCCTCCACACATGAGTCCATGGCCTGCACACCTTGACTTTGTGTCCCTAGGGATAGGGACACAGGGCTAGGGAAGACCCAAGGACCATGCTTACTACATGATACTTGGTCAATCAGGGTCACTGTAGTTGAAGTGCCCTTTATTTAGTCTTTGAGGTTATTTAGTCTCCTGTTGAAGGTCGCAGATTTATATTTCATTACAAACGCACGCTCTCTTCTCGTACCGCAGGATCTCCCAGCTAGATCCCCCTGCGCACTCCTCCCCATAGGGCCTGGAGGTGCCGGGTGGGCAGGGAAGCCGGTCTCACGCAGGATGGCGTGGGGTAGGGCTGAGGTGGAGGAGGTGAACGGCACCCGACCTATGGGGGCTCTAAGTTACTCGGAGCGTGCCCAAGGGCCCTGCTGAAAGGCCGTCTGAGAGCGTTGCGAGGAGCGAAACCCGGGCCGGAGCCCCAGCACTGAAGCCAACGGCCCCGCTCCGGTGGCCCCAGCTTCAGGGACCTGCTGTGGCCTCTGCAGGACTCCTGGCACGTCGGGGCATGGCCCTGTGCAGGCGGAAAAGGCCAGGAAGCAGTGGGACAGTGGGACGAGACCAGCCTGCGGCCACGACAGCAGCATGGGCTCCCCTCCTCGTGCCAGGGAGCGACGGCTCTGCGGAATACGTCCCGCCACTCTCCAAACAAACCTCTGGGACTTTTCAAGATAAGCGTTCAGTCAGAGATGGGAAGTGAGCACAGGCTGAGCAGATCTGTGCAATGGGTTTATTATCCTGGCAAGAACAGTAAATAAGGAGCCTGGACGATTGAATAAGTTGTATTCCACAAGATAAAAAAAAAAAAAAAAATCAAAATGTTGAGAGAAGCAAAATAGTCCTTTCATATATCCTTTTCCAAACAGAATTTGTCCATTGGTATTATGCAATTGCACTTATTTACACATTGTCTTTGCAATTTCTAAACAGCAGGCTTTTATATGGGTACATTTATATTTTTATACTGCTAACCAACTTTGTGATTTTCAATCAAAGCCACTTACAAGAGACTGATTTAAGTCAATCTGGGAGGCAAAGACAAGTTAAATGATTTAATAACTAATCTGTGGTTGATTGTGCTGGAGATAATGAAAAAAAATAACTTGTAAATGCACATTTTTGCAGATCCTACTCTTATCTCATAAGCTTTATCTACTGCACAATGTTAAGTGGACACTGCAAATATTTGAATAATCATGACATAACTGCAGTTCAGTTTGTCCACACAGTCCTAGTGAAACCCTAAGGAAAGCTAGTGGTTTCAGTGAACACAGAATACCCTTGTATTTCATTCACTTGAAAAATATTTGGCACAACACACTTCATTCCAAACATGTTCACTTATCTCTTCAGATAATTGAAAATAATAAACAATGAAAATACATGGATTTATTTCACTAATGTACGAAGCCTTCTAAAGGCAACTGCCCCATAGCAAGCTTTAAAGTCAATGCAGATTCAATAATGTCATAATACATGTCACCAAGGGGAACATGGAGATGTAAACCAGCATAGTGCCACTGCCTTAGCTGGAACGTTACCAGTTTGCAACTTCTAAGCATTCTAGCCTTGGAGAAAAAAAAAAAAAAAAATAGAACAATGTTTTCAGTTGTTTCTCCTTTCTTCCTCTTTTGTTTCTTTGTAATGTAAGACTATTATCTTCTCATTTTCCCCCTAAGTGTCTGTTCTTTTAACCGTTCTAATGACTTTCTTCTTCCTCTCCACCTCAATCTCTTCAGCTTTCTTGAGGATCCTTTTTTAATTTGCTTCAAAGAATCATAGAATATTCTGGATTGGAAGGACCATTTGGGGGTCATTTCAGCCCTCCTGCTCAAAGCAGGGCTAATGCAAAGTTAGAGATAGGCCTTTCTGTCTGATGGAGTTTTGAGTACATAAAAGTACCTAAGATTGCACAGTCTTTCTGTGTCCATGTTCCCTCATTTGATTTTTTTTCCCCATATACTCAGTTGGAATTTGCCTTATTGCAACTCATGACTATTGCTTCTTAATTTTTAACTAGGTACCTCTGAGAAGAATCCAGTTCTGTCTTTTCAATATACCTCAACTACATAGCTGAAACAATCAGATACTTCCTTTTCCCATCAAAATAAACCTCATTCCTCAGCCATTTTCAAAAGTAGCCATGCCAGCTTTCCTAATTCCATATGCCTGGGTGCTGCTTCTATATTCCTTCAATGTAGCTCATCCTCATTGCCACCTTCTGCACACTTCTTGGTTTTTGGTTAGGCCAGCCAGAGGTTCCCTACCAGCCAAGCCGGCCTCCTGCTATGCCTGCCCATTTTCTTACTGCTGGAGATGAATTATTCTGGTGTGTAGAGAAGCTGTCCGTGTAAATGAACCCCCTCTTCTGTACTCCTTGGCTGTGGAGGGCAGCCTCCCACAGGATCCCACATATCAGTTTCCTAAACAAACTGAGGTCTGCTCTCCTGAAATGTAGTTCTGCTGTTTGCCTTCCTCTCTTCAGATCCTTCCTCAGGATCCTAAAGTTTGCCAGATGTGGCCAAGGTCACCGCAGCCAGCGTTGCCATCAGCTATCAGACCCCCGATCAGCTTGTTTTTCGCGATGTGCTTTTGCAGTTCTGTTCCTTCCAGAGCTCTCCAACTTTGTTTCATCCTCCTGCCTGTCCCCACCCTTTTAACTCTTAACATCACAGCAAACTTACTATTTTGAATGAACACCTTCTGAATTGTCCGCTGTGTTTGTTTGTTTTTCACAAAAAGAATACACTCCTTTGATATATATGGCTGTATCTACTCCTCACAAGATTCAAACTGATGCCATATGGGCAGAGGTCAGGTTTGAATGACCGCAGCTTATTGCCCGAAGTCATTCAGGTAACATGAACACTACTCTAACTGCCTACAGCCCCCTTCTCCTCCCGCATAGCTAACCTATCTTGCATATGAAAATCAGAGTTATGGATAATATCTGTAAGTAAGTAGATTGCTCCAAACACTCAATTTCCAGACAGAAATTAAGCCTCACTTTTTAATGCAGAAGAGCTAGCATTCGCTTGTAATGGAAAATACAGAAAAGGTTGAGCACATTAAAACAGAATTAAGAAAAAAAAAATGTAATCAATTCTGAAACATTGAAATTTTAGAGTAAATTTTTACATTTTAAAAATTGTGAAAAAATATTCTTCTCTTATTTTTTTTAATGGAGTCATCTGATCATATTCTCTTGGAAGTGGGCAACACTGCATTTAAGCATCCCTGATGCTTAATGCTTCCTTTTAGAAAAAATAGTTTTGCAAATCATTAACAGCTGAAACATCAGTCCTTCAAGCTTGCGGATGTTCATGAGGGCCTTTTGCCTGTGATTCTGACCTGCCTGTGACTCTAGGAGAGATTAGTTCATATCCACCTGTGCACAGACTCATCCAGCAACTTCCTAAGCAACTTCATTTCATCACTGACTCAAAGGAGCTTGCAAACAGGAAGGTATTTCTTGCATGCTTGACCACTCAAATAAACCACTATTGCATTAATATCTGTGCTGATAGAGCTTACAGTTTCTTCTGTAGCAACACCACCTCTCATAGTATAAAGAAAACCATAGCATCACTTTTTGCTGGAGCCCTGGTGTCCATGATGACACTGTATGACAGATCTTAAAGCAGAATGTTGCCCTCTTTTCTTCACTTTTAACGATGTTTCTTCTGTGCTGATGGTGTATTCATTCAGATGGCTTGATTTAGAATTAAGCAGAGGCACTTTACTGGGCACCTCGAGGAGGTTCACGTTATTGCCTCTGAAGTTGTTTGAACTGTCTTGGCGACCAGAGCGCCTATGAACAAGTGCACTGAATATGATACTTGACAAGATTAGAAACAGCTCTGCTTAAACCTTGTGTAAGACTTACTACTTGTGGAAGCCAACAACAAAAGAGTAAGATAAAGCACTTTTTCCTAAAGAGATGACAAAAGGGAATATCTGAAGGAAAGCTTTAAGTTCTGGCGTACATGGGTTGGCTGAACAGATTTAAGTGTCTGTATTGACTATTTTCCCACTGTCTATAAAGGCAGCTTAGATACCTACCCTAAGATAGATATATGCATTGCAAGCATTTTCAATTAGGTGGCTGAAGCTGAAAATGTCTCCTATATTCCATGCCTACTTTTGTAAAAATCTTTAATAAAACTACCCAACATAATCACTCAAAGTGATTTTAACTGAGAATGTTCTGCTTAACCCCATTATTTAGCGCAGATCCATAGCTCACACGGATGGGGCTGCGGCTCCCCGGCGAGCCGCGGCGGCCGCTGGGTCCGGCTCTGCGTGGGAGGCCGGCGGCGGCCGTGGCTGCTGCTCCCGGCGCGCAGCACGGTGACCTCCAGGCGGTCCCAGGGCACGCTGCCGTCTCCAGCCACCCCGCACCTCTGCAAGCCGCGGGGCAGTCGCGGCGCTGGCGTCGAGGAGGCTGTTGGGGGGACCACAGCAGCACTTCCTTCTGCCCAGAGGAGATGCTGATTGATGGAGAACGCTCTCCTTGCGACCTGTTTTCAGCAAGGCTGATCGCCCTACACGGCTCCACGTGAAGACCCTGGGCTTCCCCGAATGCCGTTTAAGTAGTTTTAAGAAGACTTTGCCCAGACAGAATAACCAAAGGGGGGTGGACGCCTCACTGTTACGGGGACACAGGCGTGCTCCGTCGGCGTCCGAACGCGAACGCGCAGGGACAGCTCTTCACCCCGCCGCCGACACCAGAGCGAGGCGCTCAGGGGCGCGAGCGCGGGCAGGGCCGAGGCCGCAGGGACCCCCTGACCTCCCAAAGCCCCTTTCCCCGCCCCGAGGGGCGGCGGCGCTTCCTGCCCGCCCTGGGCGAACCCAGGCCGCCCCAC
>VZSV01000004.1:9565627-9676959 GCA_013398735.1 Nothocercus julius
CTTCGGCGGGCGCGTTCCGGGGAGGGCGGAGAGGGGCCGGGCGCGAGCGGCGGGACGCGCGGGGGGTTGTGCCGGGGCAGGCGCGGGGATGCAGCCGTGTTTCGGAGTGGGATGCGCTGGGTGCACGGGGGAGGCTGCTGGGGACCGCGTGTCCGCCTGCCACCGCCGCCGGTGTGGCCGTGCCCACGAGTAAGGCAGATTCTCCCGCTTTCTGTTGCAGAGACCTTAGTGAAGCGGCTCGCCTCCTATGAAATAGTCACGCCCGTCCGAGTGAACGAATTCGGAGAAGTTTTCCCTCACACGCATCACTTCAGCCGGAGGAAGCGGAGCTCGGAGGCGCCGCTGGAGCCCGCGGCTTCCCGAGCGCACTACCAGCTGCGCGCGTACGGGCAGGTCTTCCAGCTCAACCTGAGCGCCGACGCGGGCTTCATC
Source organism: Nothocercus julius (assembly GCA_013398735.1). NCBI lineage: Eukaryota > Metazoa > Chordata > Aves > Tinamiformes > Tinamidae > Nothocercus > Nothocercus julius. Next base: position 9,566,060 of record VZSV01000004.1, read on the forward strand.
GCGGCGCAGTACAGCGTGGCGCACGTGGGCGCCCCGCGGGAGCCGCGCTCCCCCGGCCTGCGCCACTGTTTCTACCGGGGGCACGTCAACGCACAGGAGGCGCACACGGCCGTCTTCAGCATCTGCGGTGGCTTGGTAAGCATGTCAGTGACTCCCGCGTGTCTCCAGCCGTGGTCCTCTCCCTCCTGAAGGAAGCCGAGTGGGATGCCTTTGCTGCGGAGCTGGGCTGGAAATTCTCCGGCGTCTTTCCAAGTAGTTGGTCATGAAATGTCTTGGCCTTAGCTGCTTGTAGTCACAATGATTCTCTTCTGGCGGGATGTGCAAATGCTACTTTCAAAGGATCTATTGCTGGCCCGTGGTAGAGTCGCTTGATGTAACTCCTGACACCCAGAGCATTGTAACAGAGAAACTTGCCTCAGAAACACAGTAAGCTATTGTTTTGGTTAAATGATGCTCTCAGTCAGCATCAATTACGTGTTTTTAGCCAATTGATATTATATGGTTACAAGCTTGAGAGAAGGGCTAGTGCTGATACTTCTGCTTTCAGTGATGCTGTGGAGGTGTGTCACAATGTGATCGGTGTGCATTAGTGCTCTAATCATGTTTTGGTGTAAGCGAATGGGAAGTTTTCTGCTGACTTCAGTGGGAATGTGGCTATAACGTGCTGCTTTACTTAAGAATTGAATTGAGGAGACAAATCCCAGGCATTGTTTATCTGTCCATTCATAACGGTTACTAACTCCTCATGTTTTTTTTGAAATGATAATGAAGAAATAGTATCTCAGAACTGTCTATTAAAACAGTTGTACTATGTTGATACAGTTTATCGTTTTGTGGTTAGAAACAAAGAAATGTGATATTTAGTGCTTTACCACATCACTGTTCTGTTCAAATGCTAGGAGAAATAGGAGCAAAACCTACAATTGTTGCTAGTCTAGCCACTCAGTTTCAGTTCAGCTGCACTCCCGGTGTTGTAATTATTACTGTGTACTTTAGTTGAGGTTGTGTCTTTTTTTTTTTAAGCCACCTAGGAAAGTACTGGTTTGAGACCTGTCCACTGGTCAGTGCTTATTCTTTGATATGTGGTTATACAACCTCCTCAGGACTTGAGTTGGCTTGTAAACTTGGGCTAGTCCTTTGGAATTACCAAAGAAGCAAATGTTGTGTCCTGTGCAAACATCATGTCCCAAACAAACATTGTGTCCCAAAACTCATGTCCATCAAGTTCTGGGCTCCCCAGTACTAGAGGGATGTGGAACTACTGGAGAGAATCCAGTGCAGAGCTGCAAAGATGCTTAGGGGGCTGGAAGACAGGCCAACAGGGCTGGGACTGCTTAGCCTAAAGAAGAGAAGGCTGAAAAGGGATCTTATCAATGTGTATAAATACCTTAATGAAGGATGTCAGGAGGAGGGGGCCAGAGTCTTTTCAAGCAATAGGCAATAGGCAATAGGACAAGCACAGGAAGCACAGGAAGTTCTGCCTGACTTTGAGGAAAAACTTCTTTACTGTGAGGGTGACACAGTGCTGGAACTGGCTGCCCAGAGAGGTTGTGAAGTCTCCTCCTCTGGAGATATTCAAAGCATGTGATTCTGTGCAACATGCTGTAGGTGATGCTGCTTGGGTAGGGGGATTAGACCAAAGGTCCCTTTCAACCTCAGCCACTCTGTGATTCTGTGATTCTAGAGCATTGTATATTCAGCATAGTTTGGGCCTGTATATCTTAATTTAGAAACAGCTCTTGTTGGTTCTGGTATGCATTATACAAAACTCGGTTCAAACCTGAAACAATATCAATACCCCCAGTATGCTGCAACATAACTCACAGAGGAAGTAAAAAAAATCACTTGTAAGAGAGATTCTTCTTGTTGCTTCATGTTCTAGTAGATACTTATATTCCTTGGGGCTGAGGATAGTGTAATACTTTACACAGAATAAATGTGAGAAGTTTTAAAAACTCTTTTCATGACTTTCTCTTACCTGTTTTAATTCCCTCTCCATGAAGTATCATGTTGCATTACTTGAAGGCACCACATGAACTGAAAATCATGTCTCTGAAAAATGTGTACCTATCCCACTTAAAAGTTTTCCAAAATACCTATTATTTAGCAATTCACAAATCTGAAGACCCTCTTCTTTTCTTTAATAATTTGAGTGTCCCGCTTCTGTTCTGCCTCCCAGCTTTGCTTGTACATTACTGTTTGTATAATACAGTCTTTACTCGGAAATCTTTGAGTGCCAGCAGATGAAACCTTTACCTCTTCTAAATGATCCTTGGAGACTTCATCTCTCTCCATCAGCCTTCATATCCTCCCTTGTTGTCTACCGTTCTGACTGCCTAGTCAGTGCCGCCTACCTCCAGAGGCTTTGCTGTCCCCATGCTTTCAGGGCCTTCTTTCACTGCTCGCTACACCTTGTGCCAAGCAGACACAGTCCTGGGGAGGACAGGTCTTCCCCTAGCTGACGAATCTGCAAAGAAGTGGAGCCCTGCACGTGATGCTCCTGCTGGGGAGGCAGAGGCCAGGTGTAATTTTTGCAGGAGGTCTTGTCCTCACTGGACACCTTACACACTCCCAGAAGAGGTTATCCTCGTGTTGTGGACTATTGCTATGCCGGAAAAAGATTATTTTTTTCCACAGGAGTTTTAAAGTTTGATTGCTTTGTGCATTCATCAACCACTCTTACATACTTGCAAGAATAAGTTAGTCATTTACTGCTCTTTTATTGACTTGCACCATCCTTCATGAAAAAATGCAAATATTTAAGGGACTCATGCTGAGGGAAGATTTATTGTTAGTGAAGAAACCAGAAACTAGACTGTGATGCAGTCACTTTAGGCAGCCTGTTATTATATATGTATTTTTAAGTAAAATTCCTTCTTTTTGTAAAATTATTTTCTTCTATGCAGAATTTGAATTTGGTGTGTGGAAACTAAAATAGAAGAGATTGATTTGAATTATTGGGTATAATTATATTCTCCAATTTTGTATATGTGAAGGAGTTGCTGTAGACCAATGCTGTAAAAGCTAGGAAGGAAAAAAGGCCTTGAATTTGGAAAAAAAGATACAGGAAAATTAACAACATAATTTTAATAATTGCTCTTAAGATCTGCCTGAGAGTGATCTGAAGTTAAACCTGCTACTTACATTCACTCACATTTCCTGTAGTTCTCCTCCTCCAGCCTCTGCTCTGACTGCGATCACAACCTTGCTGCCACTTCCCAACTTCCTCCTTTTCTTTTTGTTTGCGTTCGCAGGTTGAGAGTGTTCTCCCCCTCAAGCTCTACTCTCCTTCACCCTCAGTTGCTCCTTTTTCTGAGTGTGCCGGGGGTGTGTGCCCCCCAGAGTACCGTGGAGCATTGCTTAAAGCCTCCTGACACCGCGTGCGCATTGTGGTTGCGTTACATTTCGGAGCCTGCCCTGGGTTCAGGGATGCGAATGGCCAGGGGAGGTTAGAAGGTCAGTGGGGAGTCGGCAGTAATTGCGAGCAGGGAGTCTGTAATTAGGAAAGTTTGGGATGCCGTCGAAGGCAGAAGGTCATTTGGAGTGATGGCCTGGGTGCCTCCTTGAACATCTGATCACATGCAGGCATGTTTCTTGCATCTTTAGAGTAGTTTTTTAAATTTCACGCTTTTATTTAACTTTATTTTCCTAAGTTCTGTATCTCTTTTGCTTTTACTGCATTGGTCAGTTTTAGCTTCCTACAAACATGGGAGACCAGATCTGCTGAGGATGTCACTGGCTGCATGTGGACAAAAGTGACCTCTCAAACATTATCCAGACAGCAAAATCAAAGAGGTAAAAACATTCATTTAACTTTTGAGAACTTACAATCTTTACAAGTTGACAAGGAAATATAATGGACAGAGTATCGTGATGTAAGGGAGTGATCACCTTTAATAATTAGAAACAATCCTTCAATTTGTGGAAAGCTGGAAACAAAGAAGAAACTTTTTTAGTTATGAATGCTATAAAAACAAGTTGCTTAGTCCCTTGGGAAGCTTATCGTTACTTCCGTGGTGGTCAAGGTAGTGTTGAAAGACTCTGGGGACAGTTAAACTTTGTTTATGTGTGCCTAAATGGAAAAATATCTTATGTGATTCTAGTGTGAGAAAAGAAGAGGTAAGAAAGGAGCAGACTCATGTCCCTTTGGGTGTGCAGTCTCTGGTGTACAGAGCATGCTCACTGACTTGCAAAAGTTAGGAATAGGGAGGGTCCTGTGAATCTCTTCTTACAGATCTGGCAGCCATCAGCTTCCCAAAGCCTGGGAAGGCAGCGCTTGGTTCTATTGCAGGTTCTGGAGTGCGACCGGCTCTGCCTGCCGGGATGGTTCTGCTTCCGCACGACTCGAGGCAGGCCCTTTGCAAAGCTCCTTTACTGCGTGTCGGGCTTTGTTTGGAGAGTGGTAGGAGTGAGGACCTCAGTGTGGATCTTCAGAGTTTCCTCAGTGCAAGAGGTTGTGTTTGTATTTTATTAATATGGGTCAGTGGTTCACCTTTCTGTGAGATTTTTGAAAACAGTTGTATCAGCTACTATGCATGAGTGCAATGGTTCCTCTTCAAGAAAAGAAGGTAATTCTGAAAGCTGTTGGACTAAAGTTTTAAATTGTTTAGCTTAAAAATTTGAGCAAGAGCTAGAAACTGGTACTGGTCTAGCCAGTGGAATTGTGGAACTGTAGTATAGGTAACAGCCTCATGATACTTGCTCCTTTGCTAGCCCCTTCATTTATTGCTGCTTAGTACTAACAACTACAGTGATTTAATCTACAGGAATTTTTCTGAAGAAAGATTATTTGTAACTGGAAAATACACTTCACTTCAGAAAACTTAATATTTTAGCATACAGCCTAGTGCTTCTAAAACATTACTTCCTAAATCTGAAAAGCAGATTAGTTTTCAGTATTCAGTTGACGTTAGTGAGCCTATGAGCATCCATAACCACAGCTCTTTTTTTTTTTTTTTTTAAGATTTTATCTTTCTGACATAGAGATTCTGTCCTAAACTAGGGAAAAATCAGACTAAAATGTTAGCACAAGACAATCATCGTTCCTGTTGCAATAAATCAAACCTTGTTAGTGCTGACTAACCAACTTGCTGTCTTCTTATTAGTTCTGGTTTCATTTGTCATATAGGTATCCCAAGTGATACCTGCAGTACCTCAGTTAAAGATTTCAGTGCTACTAATATCATCCACTGACATCCTTCACTAGCACAACTTAGCTTCAGATACAAGTATTGACTTTCTGTATGTGTCCCTGCCTTTTTACCTGCAATGCTACCTGAATTGCCCTTCTTATACCCTTCTTAATTTTGGATTAAATTTAATACCTGCAGCCCCATGTGACAGTCAACAGTTTAGTCATTATGGATCCCAGGAGACTGCTCTTGGGGAACAGATGGTGTTTCCAAGTGAGGTAATGTATCTGCAGTAATTTCATTTTTTGCTGCTTTAATCTCAGGTAGAATATGGTAAGATTATAGAAGCAAAGTCTGAGACTATGAAAAATCATACTTTCTGAGTATACATATATTGAAAAAAGTGCCCTAGATGGTCACTGTTACGTGGTTGACTCAAACAAGGTCAAAATGTAGTCAGAGCTTGTGTGTACTGTGAACTTGAGTGATAACTGCCTGATGACTCATATGAAGTTGAAAGGCCCTTTTGGAGCTCTTCACTTGCCAATGAGAATGAAAGGTAGTTCTGCAGGTACTTAAAACATCAAAGCCAGGAAGTTCTCTTTAAACAGAGATAAGTTGCAAATGTGAATTTGCTTGGCAATCACTGAAAAGGTTACATACTGAGGTTTTCTCCAAAACTATGGCTGTGATTCCACAGGTCTGTGTTCTGAGAGGGTATTTAGCTTGTTGACAGTTCATTCACATATGTGAGAAAAATCTCCATGTACGTACGCATCTCCCTTTGCCACTTCCATTAGGTATTGCAGAGTAGCAACTTTTTCCAGAGTGAAAGCTGTATTTCTATGTCAAAAGCTGTTATGGATCTTTTTTTTTTTTAACTTTAAAATCTAGTTTATTCACTGTAAATCATATATGAAGTTAACAATAAATAAATAAATCAGCCTTTTAGTACCTCCAGGTCCAATGAATCTTGTTATTTCCTCTGTTCCCTGCAGGCTTTTTAACCCGCTCTTCCTAGCTATTTTTGACATTGATACTGTAATATTCTTTCTGGTTACCTGATCTTTATATTTTGTTGTTGTTACTTCTGGAATGCTGCCTTTACTAGGCTTCAGGAAGCCTCTTTTTGCCCAATTTAGCCCTACAAAGTGATGATCAGGAGACCTGGAACCAGGTTTTCCACTGAGTGCTGCGATGCTCAATGGAATCCCCTCTTCGAAGTGCTGCTTCATAAAATTAACTTGCCTGGCAGGGTCCTAGGGTCAGTGCTACAGATATCAGTATGGTCAGGCCAGGCATATTCTAAGGACACTGAGTCTTCAGAGGTTAACTTGCAATTTAAGATGTAATCTCAAATTATGTAATTGTATTTAACCTGTGGTGAGTTGCCTTGCTTCCCAAACTAGAACACTTCTGTGCACACGCGGGTGCCTTGCCAACTGTGTTCAAGTTTCGAAAGGTGTGATTTAGGATCTGCTGATGAAATCTTGATATCACAGAATTTATAAGGAAGTGTAAAGGTAGGTCGCGCAGCTTAACTTGCAGTAAAAGCTGTTTTCGCTGTCTTTAGCATTGTTTTGAAGAATTTCAAATACAGTGTTGTTTCTGATCACTTAAAAAGTTCTACCAGCTGACACTTTTTCTTGCTTGAGAGATTTTTTTTCCCCTGTCATTGAACCAGTGTTCATGTTATTTCTATTTTATTAATTTGATTATATTATGTCTGGTTTGAATTAATATAATGTTAGCTCACAGCCACTACATCTTGTCGTTTTTCTAGCTGAATTATCTACTAGTAGAAATCTCTTTTCCAGATGTTGGCAGTGTATCACGATCAGATAACCCCAAATGCTTTTTTTCTTCAGTGAACTAATTAGGCTGTGCTTCTCAAGTCTTTCATTAGAAAACGTTTTAGCAGTGGAGCTGGCAGAGGAGGCTAAAGGACTTCTCACATGATTCAGAAGAGCCTTAAATGAATACAACAGAGTTGGTGAATAACACAAAAGGAAGGAGTTTTGTAATTTGTTTTGACCATGAAAGTATCCTTGATGTAAACTACCTGCAAGTTTTTGAGTTAACGAAGAGTACTATGAGGGCATGAAGTAGACCAAGACACAAGAGTAGAGCTTACCTGGAAGGAGGCTGCCAGTTTAAAATCATGTTTTCTAGGACTTCTACTATTCTTCCAGGATTTTTCCGAAACCTTTCCAATTCTGCTATTGGACATTATGTTAGACATAAGATTAATTCCATGTTTCTGAAACCTGCTGTACTTTTCTTATGTTTTCCACGTGTTCTTCAAAGTTGCTGTTATACACAAGGAGGTAATTTGTATGAGTATGGTACATACTTTAACCATAAATTATGCAATATTTATTTCTACTACTCTTGGAATAGAGCAAATACATTGATTGAGCTTTAAGCCCCTTGAAACCATTAAGACCATCGATAGTGAGTATCTGTATTGAACCATTAAACCTGGATTTTAATATATTCAAGTGACTTAACTCATCCAGAGTATTTTAAATCGAGGTAATAAATTATCTTATGTGTGTTTTCTCATAATTGCCTCATCTCTATGCATATGCATAGTCCTGTAGTGTGCTTCTGCTTTCTTGCTTTAGACCACTTATTTATGATGTGCAAGAGACTGTTTTCAATTTTGTTCTCCATTTCTACTGAAGAGATGTTTTAAGATGTACTTTTACCTCTCCGTCTGAGAATAGGAATAGAATGTTTTGGGCAGATTTCTTGTTATTTGATTGGAGAGGCATCTGTAGATGATAAGTAAATCCAGTTCATTTCTGATTTCATTTCCTGCAAATACTTGGGCTCCTGTTTCAGCAACTTGCCTCTGTACATCTGATAAATGACTTTGATTGTACCAAAAATGTAGTTTTTCTCTTGGATCTCACAGCCCATTGCCTTGTGTGCCTAATTCACATGAAGAGCTCCATTTGTATCAGCAGTCTCTGTCACCAGTATCTGACCAGACACTGTCACCAGTGTTATGTCCATGAATGAAGTGTGAAACAGGCAGAAGAGTGTAGCTAGTCACTGAATTTTTGTAGACCTATTAATAATTGTAAGGAAGATGAGGAGATAACCATGTGTGGCTAATCAAAATCAAACTTTAGTTCTTGTAATGGAATTAGAGGTTTTGTATTGATGACTTCAAACTTGGCTTCACTTTCTCTAGCTTTCATCTTTCTCAGATGCCTTCTGAAATCCTGATTTCCATTCATTAATCTGAACTCAAGCACATCTGTGCACTGCTGTCTCAAAAACTTAGATTTCTTTTAGGTTAACATTGCACTATAAATTTATGCCGGTGACATTTGTGGAATAAATTTGTGGTCTCTGCTTGGGTTTTAAATGACAAATACAGTGTACTCTTCATAGGCTAGAGGCAGCACTTTTATTTTAATCTCTTTTGGGATTCTCACATTTAAAGAGTTCATTTCAACTTGGAAGGAGGGTGTGCAAAAATATATTGTCATAGGTTACTGGTGGGAAGAGTTCCTAACAAGTAAGTTGGCACAGTGGATACTTATTTATCTATATATTGTTGATGAGGAGAGAGGTCATTAAGCAGAGAATGGAAGTTTGTGGCATGATGGCTCTTAATAGACCTGTCTCCTCTTCCTAAACAGACAGCTGATACAGAGACACTGTACGAGGACCACTGGGCCAGAGCAAGGGCAAGCTGAAGGACCCATCTCCTTTTATTCTAAAATAGTTAGCCCAAGCAGCAACAAAACATCAGATTAATCTCCTGGCTTGAGGAAAACATTGTACTTGAGCTTAAAACAGAAGATACTGTAAAATAATTCTGAAATTGTGGAACATAATGTAAGATGTAAAAAAAAAAAAAAAAAAATCAAGAGGAGGAGAAAAACGTATTTATTAAAGTATCCACTTTGAATTCCTGGAAATAGTTTCAAAGTCCCTTTAAAAAAAGAAAAGAACATCAGGTTAACACAGTTACTAATACATTGTAAAAGTGCAGTTTTAGAAGAAAGAGATTTTATAAATTATTTGGAGGAAAGGGAGAGGAGGCACCAACTCCCTCGAGAATTCTGACAACAGTCAAACCCTGAAGTTCTTGATCCCTTCCACTTGCCTCTTTGCATAATTCTCAGTTAGTCTTGCTGGGTTATACCTAGACTCTTTTTGCTTTTGTAATCTCTCTTGTTTCATTAACCTTTTTTGAGGTTATATATGATGCCTTACTAATAAGTATGGTAGACTTCTTAATGAGATCTCCTGGTGGGCCAAGTCACTGGAAGTAAACTTCTCTACTTCTCTTCCTCCTGCCCTCCAGCTCCCATCTCTCTTGCTTCTAGTGGATTTTCTGTGTCTCAAGTGCAAGTTTATTTTCAGTAATTTTGAAACGTTATCATCGATAATTTATTATATGCATGAAAATCATGTTTTATATCAGTATTTTCAGTGGACAATAAATCAGTTAACTTTGTGCTTTCAGATGGGCACCTTTAAGACACATGATGGTGAATATTTTTTAGAACCTCTGATGAAAGCAGATGGAGATGAACATGAAGATGAACATAACAAGCCACATCTCATATACCGGAATGAAGAATTTAAAAGAAAGTATCAGAAATCCCATAAACCTTGTGAAGTTGCAGGTATAGTCATACTTTTTGTATTTCAGTCTGAATTTTCCAAGTGCCAGACTTCTGGTATTTTAACAAAATACAAGATGCCATTTTTCTTTGTAATATTAGTCTCCAGATCTTTCCATTAGAACCTATGCATTTGTTTCACGTATGCTTGGTGACCTTTTCTTTTTATACCACTGGTGATTAAAATGTGGGATTCAGTATATGGATGTTGCAAAAATGTCTGTGTGGGCTTATTTTTACACCTGTCTCATTCCACATGTAAACATCTGAGGACCAGATCCACAGGACCAGATGCCAATGTTTATGTTTGCAAAATATAATGAATTGATCATAACTGTAACAGCTAACACAACAGATCTGTTGGCTGTGATAATGAAAGTATCTAATATTACCTGTTAATGTTTCTCATTATTCATGTTTTCATGAATATTCTCATTATCATGTTTTAATAATGTATTCATGTGGCATAGCACTAATATGTAACTTTATGAAGAGAAAGAAGGTGGGGGAATTTAGGAGCCTAGTGCAAGTCACAAGGGAATGATTGCACTCTCCTAGCTTTACACTATGTAAGTTAAGCTATGCAAATAACTTCAGGGTGAGACCATGCAAAATGAATGTGAATGAGAAGAAAAAATAGTTATTAATATCATGAAGCAAAAAGCATTGTGCTTTAATAGGTTTTATAGGGGGCAGAAAAAAATTCAATAGTTGTTTGCATGGTTACACATGCGTCTTCATAGTTGGAAAATAATACGATGTGAGAAAGACACCTGTGGCTACCATCAAAGTACAAAAATCAGACAAAAGAGTGGGATTAGAAAGGATTTATTTGAGATTGTAGGTGTCCATAAACAATAGTTCCAAGTACTGAGATACCATCTGTTTTGAGATATAATGATGTAGGAACCCTTTGAAGACCTTGCCTGAGCAATGCACTTCTTAACCTTTACTTTTATACTAGTGCCATTTTGAAAGTATTTTTCATTGTGTCTGAAACAGTTTTTTAAACCTAGTGACATAATAAATGCCTTTCTTGTGCTTTTAATAGAAGCATGCAGTCTTCATTTATTGGACTTCAAAGAAAACACAAAAGGGTGGAGATTCATAATAGGAGAAAGCAGCTTATATTTGGTTCAGCCTGGCATTTAGAAATATCCTGTCTAATTAAAATTCTGCACTTTTCAAGAGATTGGAATCTGCATTTTTGCATTTTGAATGTACTTGCATTTCAGAAATGTTTATTTGAGGCTAAGCATAAAACTGTGACTTATATGAAGAAAAGGAAGATAATAAGTGAAACTTTATTTCCTTCTCTTAAGGAATATCTGATCAGATGTTTGAAAATACAAATCACAAAGGAAAAGAGATGGTTTAGATAATACTTTAATCTTGGGCTATTCACAGAGCATGTTTTATACCTAGAAGCTATATGTTTAGAATGTTGCGTATCCATCCATAGATAGTAAGGCCAGAAAGTGACTGTTTTGATCTTCTCACATGGAATAAATTCTAATAACGGGTATTTCTTGTTCAACTTTGTGTTGGGAAGCTATCTGTTCATTGATTGGCATTGGAATCAAGGAGTACTTAGTTTGAAAATCAAGCAACAGGGTTTTTTATTATTATTATTTTATGACAAATAATATGCACTAAACTAAATGGAGGTCTTTCTGTTCTGATTTTTTTTTTCCTTTGCTGTGTTTGAGAGAATACTATTAGTAAAAGCAGCCTTCGATGAGGAAGTCTCCAAAGCATTAAGAATGTGAGATCTTTTCCCTTTTTATTTAGTAGATCAAGTACAAAAGACTCTGAGCTAGGCTTTACTGTCATTTTTTTTGGGTGGTCTTGCAGAAATGCTCATGGAGAAAACCTGCTTTGGTTATATTTCTGTCTTTCTAAAGTAGAGATTCATCTTTAATGTTAAGTCTCACCTTCCATTTGCTCTTCAAGGAAGAACGGCTCATGTCTAGCAATACCCCCTTGTGATCATAGGAGTTCCTATTTGTTCAGTAAGTGAACTTAGAGGATATGGAGAGATTTTCTTTGTGAACATGTAATCAGTTAAGCACGGAATACTTGAACAGGTTGTAATTTATAATGATAATGAGGATAGCGAGCCATCTCATCTAACTTTAAACATCTTACGTCTCTGTTAGCTACCCCTTTTTTACATTCAGAAAAAAGGTCATTTTTAGTTCTGGTGATTCATGTGACTAATTTTAAGTGTGCTGTTTAGAGTGGGATGATTTGTGTCCTAGAAATGCCTGTTTCTCTCTGCTGAATATAGATGCTGGATGCTTGCATTATGAGTGTACAACATAGACATACATATCTAATATAGTCAAGTGAATTCCATTTTATATGTTCCAAGAAAATTAAATTTGATTTTTTTTAATTCAACTTTTCTTTGAATTCCTTCTGCATTTTATTTTATCATTGATACTATTTTAACTTCTCTGTCCTACTTGTTCCTTGATATAATATTGAAATATAAAACCTTTAATCCTTTACAATGAGATGTGCTGTATTCTGTCTGTTCTTCCTTAACAGTATTCCTAATCTATAAGTATGTTACTATGTTTCTTTTGAAAACATTAAAAATCATAGAAAGTAGAATTGAAAGGAAATAGGATTGCGTACACTACCAAAGCAAGGCAAAGTCAACTCGTTCTACATCATTTTTAACACCTGGTGGTCAGGGCTTGGTGGAAATTCCATAGTTCCCTAGGCAGTTTATCCTAGTGTTTAACTGTTAGAGCAATATGAGGGTTTTTGCTAATACCCATGCTAATTTTTTGCAATGATTTAAACCTGTCATTTTTTCTCCAAGCAATCTGCAGAGTAGCAGCCTTTTTCCAGTCATTATGCTCTGTGTTTTCTGCATCACTCTGAACTCTGATGCTGTCAGTGCAAGATGCTTGGTGCTCTTCCCGGTCTCTGACATCTGTTAATATAGTGCACAATCAATTTAGTTTTTCAAATCATGAATAAAAATTTTGAATAATACTGGATTCACAACATAGCGTGGCTGAAATTCTACTCAGTACATCTTAGTTTGAAATTGAACCATGATCATTATTTTTTAAAATTATGTTACATAGTTTTTCTTTTTATTCTTTTTTTTTTTATCACTTTGTAGTAGTTCCTTTAGACTAATATGATCACAAAATTGAAAAATTAATTGGAAACTCTGTTACAAGTCTCACTCAAGTCAGATTAGGACACCTAGTGCATTTACTCCATCCTAAATCCGATTTCCTTAATATAGGGAGATTAGATTAATTTGACATGATACGTTTTTGATAGGTAGGTTATCTATTACTTGTTCCCTTGCTGACTTCTGATGTTTATAAGTAAAGTTAATTTGACTTACTCTGGTATTGAAGGGAGTGTGGCCTGTCCATTACATTCACGCCTTTTATAAAACTCCCATTTTAAATACAGGTGCTTTTCCCATTTTTTCTGAAATCTCAGCCACCAATGAACTAGTATAGACAATCCAAACATGCGTTTCCTTCAGCCAACGCTTGACGTGTCAGGCTCGGTCAATACGTAGGGACTAACATGTTCCTTCCCTTTGTTAGTTCCCAAATTCTCATCCCTTTATTATTAGTGCTGATAGTTTTTGCAGTCACCATACCTGTGTTTTGTGACTGAGATGATTAGCCAGCAGAGTTTAAGATGCCTGCTGTTGTCCCTTGACTGCAGTGATCCTAACTATATTGTGCTCTAGCTTCAACATTAGGGAATGTTGACCTATCAAAAGTTGCTTTGAGTGTTATCATAGGCGTCTTTCTCTAAAGTATGGAATATGTAGATTTAAGTCTTCTCATGTTGCTGCTGAGGCTGGGCCTCAGAATTCTTGAATTAGTGCTGTAATCATTAAGCCATTTGAATAAAAGGGTTGAGTCATGTCCTTTGGCTAGTTTTTAGGAGAGAATCTGCCTTCCACAAAGGCAATGGAGGTTGGTTCTGAGAGGATGGAAGTTAGGTGCTTAAGTCCTGGAGACTAGTGAGAAGTCAGATGTGCTTCTCGGTTTCAAAGGTGGCTCCCTGGTTAAATATTAACAAAGCTTTCAAGGAAGTCATTGACTGTTTTTGAGCTTTTTTTTTTTTTAATACATAACTGCTTATGCAAAAAAAATGTTTACAGAAATGTAAGGATATATAAATAATAATAAAAAGTTAGAATTCAGAAATTGGGTCTAGTCATTGTTATAGAATACCTGGCATATGGTTGGTTTGGGTCAAATGTTTGTGTGGAAACACAGCTATTTTATTTAATTAACTTGTTTCATTTCCTATACTGCTTAAGCTGAACTTGATTACCTTGTTCTAGACCATCTGCTTGGATTATACTGCATTTTTTAAACTATACGTTACTGCTGTCTACTTTTAATTGATTTTAACAGTAACTCCATATGTAAGAGAATTGTCTATTATTGTAAAAGTTTGATGTTCCTATCACAACCTCTCTAATTAGTATATATTTTAAATGTTGATTTGATTCCTTTTGGAAATAGATCAAAAATGTAGTATCTTTCTTGCTTTGTCTATTTTGTGCAGCCTTTTGACTATCTGTTTTTAAATTTAGAAACTGCATTCTACAATAAATCTTTTTGTATCTTGTAGAAAAAGAATTGAAGAAAAGCACTTTATTACATCCAAACTTCAGCAGCTTACATGAGGAGATAAAAGTTTTACAGAAGTCCCCCATTTTAGACTATGCTTTTAAAAACTTGTCTCTGGAGGATGGGAGCAATAATCCACATTCCCGGAAAAAGCGTTTTCTTTCCTACCCGAGATATGTAGAAGTGATGGTTACAGCTGACACCAAAATGGTTCGTCATCATGGGCAGAATTTACAGCACTATATATTAACACTGATGTCAATAGTAAGTAAACTTTAATTCATTTGTATTAGGAATTTAAGTTATTTTTGTTCTGGTGTTTTCTCTTATGTAGATTTTCTGTCCTTTGGTTTGACTAAATGCTGTATTAAAGCAAAGATTTGATAAACAAAAATTAAGGCCCAATCTAGTGATTCTATCTCTTTTCATTTTAATGCAGTAAGGTTTGTAGGTGGAATGGCACGATCTCTTTGCTGATTTGCTGTGGTATTAAAAGACTTCTTAAGCTTCAGTGAGTTAAACATACAGATTAATTACAGCAGACACAGAGGTTAAAAGTCATTGCAAAAAAAAAGAAAAGCTTGTTCATAGCCTGTTTTTTTAAGTAATTTCAAATTAATATGGGTCAGATTTTGAGTTGGCGGCAAAGGAGTTAAAACGATATTTGAACTAGTTTTGCTTAGTAAAAGGTAATAATTATTTCTAGGTTATTACCTTTTAATCCATTCAAGGAGTTTAATTTTTATGAAACTGTATCTTACTTTGGCCTCACAAATTAAGACATCTGAACGTCTGCATTTGTGGAGTTGGCTGCTTTAACCGATAGAGAGCAATTCATCCGTTCAAGTGCAGACACCTACTTGTGGGCGAGCAGAATAGCTCTCCAGTTGCCTTAGCTTCAGCGAGGTGTCTGGTGGCCCTCAAGCTGCCCTCGTGCATCCCACCTGCTGATCCACAGAGGCATACAAGTCCCCTCGGGTCCTGGGTTGTCTCTGCCCGTTCTTTGTAGGTGTCTAATGCCCTCTAGCATCTCAAATGACACTGGGTGCACCATGTAGGCAGCTGAGCTGAGTCCTGTTAACTTTAATGACTAGATCCAGTTGATGGCAGTTGGGATGCAGTCACCCATCACACAGATGTAGACATCTAAGTTAAAAAGTCTTAGTGTGCACCTTTCATTCTACTTAGAATAACATTATATTCATTGGAAGAATTTGTGGAGGAGGGAGACTTTAAGGAAGGAAAATTTGCCTTTTTTTTCCCTCCTCAGTGTACACAGTTACCTTACAATGAAGTGCTAGTGCTGTAATCTGTTGTTAATTGTTGCCTCGGTCCTGTGTAGTTACACATTTTATCTAGGGATTTTACAGAGGAAGTTGCATTTCTGAAGTGTGGCTATGATCTGGATCATGCTTTAAAAAAATCTGTATTGCCTGATTTGGTACAGCTTCTTATATGATCTCAGAACTCTGCTATCGTTACAGAAAAAAGCCGATATTATGGAGTTAGCTGGAATTTTCCTTGTCTGGTTTGTAAGAAAAATAATGAAATTTGAAGTGGAGTTCAGCATATGTTAAATTTGTAGAAATTTGATATAGTCTTCTGATTTTTTTTTTCCTACTGTTGATGTGAATCCATGAAAGTTCATCTATGACTTAAAAATTTCAGTATTGAAAGGTAGTTTTTTTTTCTTTCCCTTTTTTTTTCCCTGTAGCTTACAGTGCAAATTCAAACTGTAACTGAAATTCACTTAGAAACAATTAATCCCAAACATGCCTTTTTTATAAAGCTACTTTTTTTTAATGCAGAGCTGCACTCCAAACCAAAATGAAATAATCAAAACATTATTTTAAAATGGGAGCTGTTTTTTACAGAGCTAAAGTAAGACAAAATGGAACATTTAGTGTATACATTTCATGAGGCACTGTTGTGAATGTAGCTAGTGTAATCACCGAGTTATATAACTAGACTTTTACTAGTTAAATAGGATATCTGTAGACTGTATAATTGCAGTTAAAGAAGAGTCTATATGTACTGTTTCTAGGATCTAGCATTTAAAATCTACCTGTTGAATGAAAGAGCATTAATTCTTTGCCAGAAAGATTATGATTTCATTCTTGCACGTATCTGTCTATGCTGAGATTCTAAAACTGGGGCATAGATCAGCTATTGCTGGCCTTGAGGCAGTGGCATACAACAAAATAGAACATCTTTAATGTGAATTTAATATCTTTATCTAATATAGTATTCAGTAAGATGTGTGGCTAGCACCTTCTGACAGCTCTCACTCCACATGTACGTCTGCTACTTCTCAAGTAACCTTGAAACAAAAGTTTGTTGAAACTTTATTGCTAGAAATATTTAGCTTTTATAAATGCAGAACTTGTTTAGAATACCAACTATATATTCTCAGGTCCTAATTCTAAAAGACTGTCTTTGCAGTCCAATTAATTTTTCCCCCACAAGTATGTATCCCAAAGAACAGCTTAGTGACCTCTGCTCCTTAAACAATTTCAGCTGTGACACAGTCAGAATAATTTCAGTTGTGAGGAACCCCTGGCAGTGATGTGACCCAGCCTCATACTAGTACTCTCTGATGTTCTATCCAAAAAATCAAATAAAGGCATAAAAAAAGTTATGTTTCAGGAGCTAGTAATAAATGTCATGAATAGAATACTAGAATTTGTCAGTGTACAGGTGAATTTTTTCGTGACTCATGACTTACTGAGGTTTCGAACACAGCCATTCCTAGTCTTAATTCATTTCCTTAAAGGGAAGAAATAAAACTATTATTTATTATCTTTTCTGCAATTATTTAGAAAACTTTAATTGTGAAATTTAAGTGATACTTGTGCCTGGTCAAACAATTCCTACTGGTGTAGAAAATTGTCAGGTTGTTGGCATTTTAAATGAAGCAAGCATTATACTCTAGTCTTTTAATCATCCTCAAACCTTTAAGGATATTCTTTTTTGGCAAGGATTATAAAGAAATTTAAAAAGTTTATGTGTATAAATCCCATTAAATTTGAATGAAACTTAGACACTTAGAAGATCCTTTGAAATCCTGGCCCATTTTTCTTTTTTTTTAAACATCAGCAATGCTGCTACAGCAAATTTGCTGCTAGGATACTGTTTTATGGATAGAAAATAAGACCTGAAACATACTACTAATTTTTGGGGTGGTTTTAAGTGCTTTGTCATTTTTGCAATTCAACCTGGAAAGGCTTAACTCCCAGCATGTGAGTAATCCTGTTGAACTGGAACTGGAATGCATTTTCTCATTTCTTTAAAATTGCATAATTCTTTGTAAGATCAGTATTCACAGTATTTACCCATGTCTTGGAAATACTTGTTGCTGGTTGAAATATGTATTTAAAAGCGCAATGAATATCTTTGCCAGAGAAACGCTTAGGACTTCAGAGATCTTGTGTTGAAGTATAATCAATTGTGGCATTATTTAGTATATAATGATAAATAAAATAATAAGAATCCTGAGGCTGCTAGCACCTTATTTTTTTTTCTTATTCTTCTAAAGATTGCACTGCAAAGTTGGTAGTAGACACTGCCTTAATAGATGTAGTAGCTGGAGGACTCTGTTATCTTAGGCACATGATAGATTGTGACAGTTTGTAATCCCTAACAGTGAGGCTTGATCTTGGCTTAGAAACGAACAGAAAAAAAAAAAAAAAAAAAAACAACCTTTCATTTCCCTGGTAATTCTTACCTTCCTTAAAAGCCTGGAGGTTACTGAGGTGACACTAAAGCCTCCTCAAATTTGGTTCCGTGATACGTTTTGTGGCACTGTCCTCATTTGCTGAACTGGCGCCTTTAGAGATATTTGCCCTTCATATTTTGCTAGTAAAGTCTCTTAGCGTGTTCTGAGTCTATTCACAGCAGTTACTCTTAGTCCATTCCAGCATATGTGGGAAGCAGCCCCGGCCGGGCGCTACGTGCGCCCGCCTCGGCCGGCCCAGCTCCTGCCTGCGCTTGGCCGCCTGCCGCGTCACATGGGGCCGGGGCTGGCGCACGGAGGCAGCCGGCTGTGCAGCCGCGGATGGCACGGAGACAGCACCACTTCAGCTCATTTAACTTGCAGGGGGGCTGTGCTACCATAAAATGGCATTAAAAGCGGGAAAATAATACCGTTTAAAATCTCATTTTTAATACCACTTTGTAATTTTCATCAAGACTGCTTCCTAGTGTGAGGCTTTGACTCTCCATGTCTTTTGCGTGGGTGTAGCCTTTTTGATGTGAAAATCAAGCTACCACTGAAGTAGCTTGAAATAGTCATTTTAGTAACATTTTATGGCAATGGTAATTTACCAAGATGTAAGATGTGAGGCAGTGAGTAACAGGCTGAGTACAGTGGCAAAAGAACCTGTTTCATGTCTTGCTTGTACTTCATTTTTTTGCCATTCTTAACAATTAATTATCAGCACTGACCCTGAAACATATTCTCTGTGGAGAGACCCCTGCACCAGTGTGGCATGAATTTAAAGAATGTTCTTATACTTCTTTTGTAGATCACAACATGCAAATGTAACATTTCATTTCTGCTTAAGACTCTGGAAAAATGTCTAGACGCATTCTAGCATTGAAGAACATTTCATATTATTGATTTTTCCACATAGTCATAATTTTTAAAACGGGCAGTAGATTCAAATGATTTTTCAGTTAATCTTTTCAGTTAATCATATTTCTGTTGCGTTAGTGGCCCATGGAAAGAAAAATACTCTTTCACAAAATTTTGTATTTAAAAATGTATGTTGCTTATTTTCATCCATGTATCCAGCTACTTAAAGACTACTAATTGTGCATTTCACTCATCCATTCTGAATGCTGGATTTTGACTAATGCTGTACTAATATGCACACTATATGCACTAATATATACTATATTATGTTTTTTATCTCACACTGGATTAAATCTATGGAGCTGTCATAAAGTCATTTTTTCTTGTTTAAGCCCTATACTTTTTCATTTCCCTTCTCTGTATGTTTAAGAACCACAAGATAAATGATCTTCCACCTTTTAAGGCGTAATTAAATATTTCTTTCAAAATGTCTGTTTGATTATACACCACTAAATATACAAAGTTGGAAAGAGCTAATCTCAAAGTATTGTTCCTGTAATATTCTCTGAGCTATATTTGTTGTTTTTCTTGACATATGGATGTCTGTATGTATAGAAACGCCTCCTTTTTTATTGTGGCTCTCCTTACAGATATTCCACTATTCCAGCATGCCTGTGTATTGAAGGTACTAATGCCTCATAGCTCCCTGTTCCGTAAGCTAATACAGAGATGGAAATGTTGCAGCACAGAGGCGAGTTAGATTTGCTCATCTTTACACTTCACTGCAGCTTGTGCTATTTACTGCTGTTGTTAGCTATTTTTTTCTTAGTTAAATACTTCATAATTAAGGCTAGTGTCTGACCCTGTGATCTTTCTCGTGGCAGTTCAGTGTTCAAGGACTGTCCCTCAGGTGAAGCCTCTTTACATTTTTGATGATGACTATGTCTACGGGGTTAGCTAGCTGAGACTGACATACAGGAAGGAAGCATTTTACCAAGCAACACTCACACATCTCTATTTCTGAGCACCTCTCTAATGGCCAGAGAAGCCTATGGATGTGCTTTGGGAATGATCTTTTCAGATACTGAAAGGAAAGATAAAGCAAGATGGTCTGACATCTGAGCCATACATAGCGCCTTTCGATGTGATCTGATTATAGTCTTGTCCCCTAGTTTCATCAAGAGACCAAAGATGGTGATGACTAAGTCACTGTTTGCCAAGTTATTGGAATGTCAAGGGGATGTCTTTGCGCTAGACTCAGTCTCCAAGCCAAAGATAAGGCAAATCCCAGGCATTCCTATAAAAGGGCCAATCAGTCCTTAAAAGGGTGAATCAGTCTTTAAAAGGGGCATGTTCTTTCTCTTTGTCTCCATCAAAACACAATAAGGAGTCATCTGGAAACGGAATTTGGATAACTTGAGGGATGGTAGGTTGGAGAAGACTTTGATTACAGGAGATGGCCTAAAACTCCCAGGAGAAAAAAAAAAAAAAAAAAAAAAAAAGGATAAGTCTGAGGTGAGCTTGCATGAGAGGTCATTGCTGGTATCAAGTTCTTCCAATGAAAAAGGCAGCTCTGTACAATAAAGACAGAAGAATGGAGCACATGAAGAGTAACACCAGCAGAAATGAAAACACAGCTTTTTCTCATTCTCTCACAGTGAATCAATAAATGCTATGATGACTTCTTTATCTCATAACTTTAGACAATTCTGGGGCCTTACAAAATATATGACAGAATCAGGATATGCCAATGAAAGAGGTGAAGGAGAAATCTCCCAGATCCTCAGTATTTCACATTTCACGTCAGCACTACAGTGATGAATAGGAGTTTCTTGGAGTCTGCAAAAGACATGTGAGCCAAGAAGTGATATCATGTTTCCTTCAAGGAGTTTCGATGTTTGTATTCCCCTGGTACTGTGGTTGTACGTAGCAGGAGAGGATAGAAGAGATTCTGTGATGCAATAGCTAGAGAAATTGTCCTGAAGAAACTTAGTATTTGCATATGTAACCTACTTCCAGCCTGCAGATGTGGTTACTTATTACCTTGCCTCTTTCTCAGTAGGGCATTTTGTCACAATTCAGACACTCTCACTTTGATGGCTGGCTACAAAACTGACATCAAGAGAACATAAATGTTGTTGTGCCTAAGCTGTTTCCAGTCACCTGGCAGCCACAGCTGTGGTGATAAGAAGACTTGACTTTAATCCTTGGGAATTCCACAGAAATCTCAGATGTCATGGGTTTTTATTTCTTTTTTTTTTTTTCTCCTATTGCCGTGCAATCTGAATCATATTCTGTGATGTGGTTGCTGGTATCAAGAGTCTTAAAAAATCCTTGAAGGTAACTTCCCTTTATCTTGGCTCTCACCTCCTACTTCTGTGAAGCCTGGATTTAGATCACTGTAAAGCAAGTGGGTCTGGAAATTGTAAAGAAATAGTGTGTTCTGTCAAATTCTTATCTCATTCCATCATCCCTTTTCATGAGTGGTTCTTACAATTTACTGTTCAAATAAGTGAATGGTGGAAGAGGTGTCTTGAGAATATAAAAGCAGGGAGAACTTGTCGCATTATTTATTTTAACTAAAAATAAGAAAGATTGCAGACCTTTAATACTGCACTGCATTAATCTGTCCTTTCCATCTCAGCTGTTGATTCTAGCGGCACGGTTCCCTAGATAGATCTTCAAGATTACTTTGTGATTCTCAGTTTCTCAGGATTTTTCTTTTTGCACATGGTGTTCATCCAGCCTGTAGAAAATACCTTACACCACTGGTAGGAGCATCTCATTACCATTATAAAATTTTACTGTGTGATCTTTTTAAAGCACTGGTAGTGATAATTAAGTATTTGGAGGTCATGATAGCGCCCATGAGATACAGGATCTGTGCTCTGGCTCAAAAATAGGGGTAATAAGAGCAGTGTTAGTTTTTAAGTTTAGCAGGATCTTACCTGTCTCTAATATGAGAGAAAATATGCTTCGGTTTCTGGCAAGAACCACTGGCCTCAGGTATCTGGGTGGCATCATTTCAGACTTTGCCTGTGCTTCAGACAGATGATTTAGTGCATTTACCCAGCAGGTGTTGCGTGGATGTGGAGCAGAAGATCCTATAGCAATTTTTTTCCTGCACAAGCTGATGTGCAGGACTGATGCAGTGAGGTATTCCTGTCATATTTATTGAGACTAATAATGTCTGTCATCTTAGATATGAGCAACTTGCTTCAGTCCCTCACACTCACACATCTGCTTTTGAAGAATTTTGTCAGACATTTTAAGTGGACATTGTGTCAAAATGTAGGGAGGAGGCCAGCTGACAAGGTTTTGTCTTTGTAGGCTTGTGTTTTCTGTGTTTTCAGGTTTTGTTAATAGATAGCCTGAATAGATAGCACTCAAATGTCAGTAACAGATTTTTCAAGGGCCTATTATTATGCAATTAATCATTAGGAATGATGGAAAATCCATCAACTAAAGCAATAGCCATAAATGAGAACAGAAAATTCAGGAACCTGTTCTCCAGTAGAGGTGTTCTGAATGTGTCCAGTCCTAGCCGAACTCTTGCCAGGGCTTGAGAGAGACTCCTCGTTCCCACCTAGGAGTTAGTGGAGACTTTTGACTTGTAACTAAGGATGGTCTCCATGTGGAGGGAAATGGGCAGTAGCTGTGCTTCTCTGATATGTGTTTTCCACATGGATCCCAAGGCTTAGACTCCTTCCCTCTCCTATAGAGCCCTCTTTCCAGCTTGTGTATCAATGAAAAAATGAAGGGCAGGCAGTTCTGCAATGCACCTTTTATCTAGTTTAGGGAACGAATGGTAGTCAGTGCTTTGTTAGTTCCACCTTTTAGCAGAACCGTTTAATCTCCAGTACGTAGGATGCATACACAGCAAGGCTGTGGCTTGGCAAACGCTGTGAGTAGCCTCAAATGTAGTGTGCTTCTACGAGAAGTCTGTTCCTCAGCACCTTGCCCTTTGTCAGCCCTCGTGCTCGAGTTTCTGCATCGTGGGTGAGGTCTTGCTGATCAGCAGCAGTGTGATCAGTTCCTTCATTCCCTTCCTTCTGTAGCCTTGCACATGGGAGGATTAGCACGACCCAGAAGGGAGGAAATCAGCAACCCCCTGTTTGGTGGGTAGCTCTCATTTAGATAATGTTGTCATTCAGCAACTGCTTTAAGCACAATTGTGGAACCCATAAGGACAGGACATCTGAAGCGAACATTATGGAGAGTGAATAAACTTTTTTATTGCCTTTATTAAGGATATCTTTCAAAATGGTTCTATTTTGGACTATGGATTTGACTCATGAATTTTACTGTCTAGCAGTAAGGTTTAGATGAAAATGTCTGATATGTAAATACAAGCTTTGTAAGTCAGGAAATAAACCTTTGTACAGTGTGTCAAGTGGGCTTGTAACAGAAGTTTAGAACACACTCCAGCTTCCATTAAAATCAGACAAAATAATTAGAGTTGTTTTCTGAGGCTCTGATATGTTGGGTCTTGATTCTACAAATCATGCACATGAAGCAGCTTATGTCTAGACTGATTGTCTTGCTCTTACTGCATTAAGTAACAACAACATTATCAGCATGATGTCTGAGTGTTTGGAAATTAATGTAAAATTCTAACTATGGGAATTTAAAACATTGCTCTTTTTTTTTTTTTTTTTTTGCATTTAGGAAAGCTATCATAGAATAATAAGTTTTCTTGTTGAGAGTGGATTTTGACAACACAATTGGTGCATGTTCTGACCTTTGTGCTTGTTGTAAATACGAGCTGTTTTGAGGTACCATCTTACTTTGAAGCTGGGCAACTACTTTGGGTTTATCATCACACTATTAGGTAGAAATGTACAGATAGAAGCATGAGATCTGTTGTGTAGCAGCTTGTTTATCTGTCAAAACAAAATCAGGTTTATCAGATGAATTTCATATGCTAATTCTCTGGCTTTTTTTCTCTTTAGGTTGCAGCAATTTATAAAGATTCAAGTATTGGAAATCTTATAAATATAGTTATTGTAAAGTTAATTGTAATTCACAATGAACAGGTAGGAAAAATATTTATTAAAAGATTATATGTAAATTTTCATTTTAAATTAAAAAAATTAAATATTTTAAAATACATTATTTTCTTTGACTATAGATATATGCTTTTTAAAAAGAGAATAAATGTGGTGGTGGTAGCACACAGCAGATTTAATTAATATGCACAGAGGATAATTGCAGATACTTTATTCAATTGCTATATTTCCCCATTTCTCTGTTAGAACCTACTGTTTACCTGAATAGGCTTAAAGCTTGTGGCATGACTATTTAAAGTAGAGTTACACACATGCAAGCATGACAGGGAAATGATGACTTTTAATAGGGGGGCTTGATGGAGTTTTTAGTCAAAGCAAATGTAGTAATTGTAAAATGTGTTTTAAGATTGCAACAAGTATACGTTTTTCAAATATTTGTTTTATTTATTTATCCTAAATATCTTGCCACCCTATTTTTCTGTATCTAACACATGATGGATGCTTATATATATTGATTAAAAATAATGGTTTTGATGAGCAATGACTTTTAGCTAAGTCCTGATATGACAAACCTGATACTACAAACAACTCTGTGTGACTGAACTCATGTGGAGTCCTGCTGACCTCCCTTCCATTCACAGGGATCATTTTACAGATATGGAGCCCAAATGACAAAATGTCAAGTGCAAGTGCATGAATATTACAAACCTTTTTTGTTTCTTGGCCATTTCTTCTTAGGAAGGACCAGCTATCACTTTTAATGCAGCTACCACTCTTCGTAATTTTTGCTTATGGCAGCAAGCACAAAACATTTTGGATGATGCTCACCCTTCCCATCATGACACCGCTGTTCTTATCACTAGGTACAGTATCTGAAATAGCCAAATTTTTTCAGTGAGGTGAGACAAACTGTTCATTTTCTTTTTGACATTATAATTTTTAATCATTCCACTGACATTTGGAATGGATAGTCGGAAAAATAGAGAATACCTTTACTCCCCAAACCACAGTTTATCAGTATGTGAGCAGTAACTCTGACAATACCATATTAGTAGCTAACCATTTGATAAAACTTTCATTAATGATAATGGAAATTTAGACTTTAAATTGTTACAAGTTTATTGTATACATGGCAACAACATGGTATTGTACTCAACATAATGGAATCATCTAAAAAAATGCATCTGTAATTAGAATTATGAAAAAGTTACAAATATGAAAACAAAATTAAAAATTAGTAGGCGTTCCTCTTGCACTCTGTTTTCTTCAGGGAAGCTTCTGGTGTTCTGATGTTCATTGAAATACACACACTCTCTCTCTTGCTGTACTTTTTATTTAATCATTTTCTGGTGTTCAAATCAGATGCTCCCCAGCGCTTAAAGTGGTTTGACCTTGTCCTGAATTTTACATCATCATTTTAGCAGACGGATGCCCGCATAAGATAGTTCCTTATATACTGAAATCTGCACATTTTTCAGCAGCATTTTGTACTTGATTTATTTTATGAGCATTGTAGTGAAATAGTATAGTGTTTGAATTGTTATGCTTTGCAAGCTAGACAGAAAGCAATATTGTGGGCATAATCTGATGAATTTAAATTACTTCTTTCATCAGAATGCAAATTGTTCAAATGGACTGTAAGGTTAAAAATCGAGCATCAGATTCTCAATTGCTGTAACTAATGCAGAAGCACTGAAATAATACAAAATGTTCTTTTTACTTGATGTATTATTTTAAAATAAATCTTTTCCTTCAAGGGAAGATATCTGCAGAGCTAGAGAGAAATGTGATACTCTTGGTGAGTTACTCTCTTTTTTTATCAGTATGATTTTACTCAGAAAGCTTGTAAGAGAATTTCATTGTAGCTAGGCAGAAATTAGAAGATAGATGAAAAAAATGTGACATGGGCAAAAAAATGAACTTTGCAATACTTTTCTGCACTGATGTATATTTTTATGGCAGGTGGCGGTTGTTTTTATGTGTGTTTGGTTGCATAGTTTAGTCATGACTTTCAACACGCGCGCTATAGTGTCCACTTATGGAGTCATTCCTTCTACAGGAAAGCTTGTTTTACTGAGCTTTTATATATAAGAGTTCAATATTTGCAGGTTTAGCAGAGCTAGGTACAATGTGTGACCCACTACGCAGCTGTTCTATAAGTGAAGAAAATGGATTAAGTGCTGCTTTCACTATAGCACATGAACTTGGACATGTGTAAGTACCTATTTACCAGCAGGTAAAATTTTTCATTTTCTTCTGAATGTGATCATTTTCCAGTGATATGCTGCTCGTTTCTAAGAGGGAGCAGTCTACCATGTGCTTCTAGGAGAGTCATTATTTTTACCCCTTGCATTGAGCAAATTCTGCCCACCATCTAGAGACAGAGAAGCCATGGATCCTTACAGCTTAATCCAGTTTATCACCTGGACTGTGGGAGATCCTGGCCACAGCTGTATTCTATCCTTCCATCATATCAACTGCTTGGGACAGCTATCTTAGATATGCAACACTTGTTGTATATCTTGTCAATTCATTGTGTTGCAGACTCAGTAGGAATTTAGTATTAAGAAAAGACATTGTTAACATAACACAGAAATATTCTTCCTTCTGTTCGATCCTTTCAGAATACAATAGAATAACAGAACTATTGAGAAACTATTGAGAAACTATTGAGAAAACTATTGAGAAAAATAAGAGGAGCTGACAGCATTTTATTTTTTGGAGCATACCTCATCAGAGATGCCAGACAGGTGCTACACTGTAGCTCCATGAGGCATGCCACAGTGTAGGTAATGATGGCATTACAGAGCTCAGTAGCTAGTCTGTTGATTTTTATATGACTGGAAGTTCATTCGGATACGTGCCATTAGCCATGGTACTTCAACTGAAATACAAAATATATGTTAATTATAAAAAAAAAAATAGGATGTTGATGTACTCTGTGTAGTTTGTTATTGAAAGGTGCTGAAATGTGAATAATGTAATGAATTCATATATTATGGGTAGTCCACTTATGCCCTGCATATGCAGTTCTGTAGATGGGGATGCTTATCTACAGTGGCATATGCCAAAAAGATTAGAATTTTCCTAGTAAAGATTTACTTAATTGGAAATTCTTACTTTGCCTAGCATTCTATGGATTATATGGAGAATTTTGGATAAGGATGGAATTTTTGTAAAGCATTTCTAAGGAAGATTCCCTGCCTTTCTTGTTGTAATGTCAGATAGTCATACTTTGTAAGGCATTCTCAAATTCAAAAGTTGGACGTTTGCTGCTACAACAAAAATAATTTAAATTAACTGTTACTGAACTTGTTTTGGAGTTTTTTTATTTTGTCTTTTAGATTTAATGTGCCTCATGATGACAGTTTTAAATGTAAAGAAGCTGGAATTAAACATCAATACCATGTGATGGCTCCAACTTTAAATTACCATACAAGTCCATGGACATGGTCAAAATGCAGTCAAAAATATATCACTGAATTTCTTGAGTAAGTATCAGTATAACATCTTTCTGAAAAGTATTTTAGAAGTACTGTTTAAATATGAAGATTGTTGTTGTTATTGTCTTCAACCACTGACTTGCAGGGTGTCAGTCTTCCAGAAACACACACACATTTAACCCATTAGATGATGAGTACCTCCATTACTTCAGTACATCAGTTATGGTTGAATTTGATATATTAAGCTAAGAACATACTTTTTTTTTTTTTTTAATATTGTGGCCTTGACTACTGAAGAACTCTTTAGTATGATTTTGGTAGGTCAAAATAGGTGTCTTTGGTAAAACTTTTTGGAAGCATTGTGAATGAAGAATTCTGGTTAAAAGAAACATTTTGCAGGAGAGGTAACAAAAGAACGATGACAGAGTATTTGGAGGAAAAAAAAAAAACAGTGGCTTGGTTTATTTATTTTTTGCTTAAAGTCT
Organism: Nothocercus julius; assembly: GCA_013398735.1. Classification (NCBI taxonomy): domain Eukaryota; kingdom Metazoa; phylum Chordata; class Aves; order Tinamiformes; family Tinamidae; genus Nothocercus; species Nothocercus julius. The sequence continues at coordinate 9,593,985 of VZSV01000004.1, forward strand.
TTTTATGGGAAGGAATTAAGAGAAAATATTCATGTGAACCCATAACTAACTTCATTGAGATGTGCATGTGTAAATGTTTTGTGATTTGGCCCCCGATGAATCAATTAGGATTGATTAATTCACATTTTGTTCCTGTTTTTACAATAGTACTGGTTATGGTGAATGTCTCCTAGACAAACCGAGTGGAAGAATATATGATCTTTCCTCTCAGCTGCCCGGATCAATGTATGATGTCAATAAGCAGTGTGAACTTATGTTTGGTCTTGGGTCACAAGTATGCCCCTATCTGGTAGGTGGACAAGGCACAGACTCATGCTTAATAGGTACCATTAATTAATAATTACTGAAAGGCAGGCTTTGTAATGAAGTCTCAGGAACTCAATTCTTAGGAATAATTTTATCCTGATATATGGCAAAGGGGAAAAACTGCAGTGGAAGAGTTACAGCTCCATATGCTAGAAATATATAAGATTTGCAAGTAGGATGAATTAACTTTGACTTACATATCCATGAGCATGGTTGTGATTCCTTTAAAATCTATAACTGTATTCCTGTATCAGCAGAAAGACAATTATTTCTATTTCAGTAGCTTTTACAATTGTTAATTTGCACATTACAGCCACAGTATTACAGCTATTTTTTACTTGTTTTCTTAAGAGTACTGTCTTACAAGTTATAACTTTAGTATTTTAATTCAAATATTTATCCAAGCATTTGCTTCAAAGTGTAGATTACTTCTACTTTGCCAGAGAGTCAGAACTCTCTGCATGTTTCTCATGCCTGTTGGTAGGTGTATTTTGTATGTTTAAACAACGCAAAATATATTTCTAGCAAAACTGGGATCTGGAAAGAAAACTATGTACAGAATGGTGTAGTTGTATAAAGCAATCAAAACCTGAATGGGGTTTGTTTGTCAATACTATATAAAATACAAGTATGACATTAGAACTTGATTCACTACTGTCACAGCCGGATTTGGGACCTACTTGTAGTCATGGCATGGCTTGCTGGAGCTGTTTGGAGAAGAGAGTTTAAGATCAGATTCAGGCTGAATTAAATAAGCTGCTAGTGAAATGAAGTTCTGTTTAGGAGGTGCCAGGATTTATGGGATGAAAAAAGGTAGCAGGATCTAAAACTTGAAGATCTTTTATTAAAAACTGCTTTAAAATATTTGTAGTACATAAGAGTTTGTTTGTCCATTAAGAACTCTTTTTAACAATTTGAAAAGGAGGCTTTCCTCTTAGTTCTTTAGGCAGCCTATTTAAAAAAAAAAAAAAATCCAGTTAGTGTCTTTTTCTGGAAATTACATTCAAATTCTGCGCTTGCATAATAAGAACTGTAATCTCTTAGTTGTTTTTTTTTATTATCCATTTTTATCATCCAAATTATCTAACTTAGGAAGTTAAGTTATCTTCTATTTCTAATCAAATCAGTCTCAAAATATTGCTCTTTACTGTCTGGCCTTACACAAAATCCCCTTTTATGTTTGCGTATAGTTCCATGACAAACACGTTATAACCAAAAGTGTGGGGGAGAGCCAGGCAGATACCCCAGTCCCGTCCGGAGCAGCATGATGAGCGCGGTTGTTTTTCTTTCCAGAAACAATGCAAACGCTTATGGTGCACGAGCACGGAAGGAGTTCACAAGGGCTGTCGGACTCAGCACATGCCTTTGGCTGACGGCACAGCCTGTGGTATGGGAATGGTAAGCCTCTCTTTGCTTCTCCGTGCTTGACCATGACAGAGCTACTGATGTAGATAAGACAGATCAATGCTTGCTGCGTGGCAATCCTGGACTTGTAGCGTAGCGATCGTGTGAACCTGGCTTTAGTTTCGCTTACTCATGTCATGTTGTGACACAAGTAACATAACGTAAGTTGTCCACTCGGAATAATGATAAAATTCTACAGATGCCACACCGGTAGAAGCAGGTAGATCACAAAATCACAGAATCACAGAATGGCTGAGGTTGGAAGGGACCTCTAGAGATCATCTAGTCCAACCCCCCTGCTCCAGCGGGGACACCCAGAGCACGGGGCTCAGGACTGCGTCCAGGCGGGTTTGGAAGATCTCCAGGGAAGGAGCCTGCACAACCTCTCTGGGCAGCCTGTTCCAGTGCAAGGGAAAGCTGCTATCTCCCATTTGTTGTTTGAAATTGTTAAATATTTTTTGCCATCAGTAATGCTTCAGAGATGAATTTCGTGGAGACAAGACCTCCTAAAAGCGTTTTTTTTCCCAAATTTGTCATATTGAGTCAGTTCCACTGATCTAGAGCTCATTAAGTGGAAGTGTGCTCCTACAGCTAAGGTACTCATTTGGGAAGAGGAAGACTTTCAATTTCTTTTAGATTCCTGCCTTAAATAGACATTTTTGTATTGCAACTGTTTCACACAAAATATATAAGCATGCACAGGTACATCTTCATTCATTCCAGAAAGTGTCTTGACTACATATAACTCGCACTGCCTTGTCTATTCTTAGCATAGTTCAAGGTATTTGGATCTGTTCAATGCTAAAATCTGGGAGCTCTCTTCTCACTTACATGCTACTATCTAGGACTCTGCCTGCCTGTATGAGGTACGTGTTGAATCAGACAAAAAATTAAAAAAAAAGAAATGGGAGCTTGGTTTCCTACATCCTTCTCATTAGGTTGTTGGGTAAAGAGTGTTTGGGTGCAGAGAGGGCAGCGCACTCTTCCTCATCGGGCGGTTTTCAGCCTTGATCTCTGTGCTCTGGGGACTGGGCTCTCCCTACGCATCTGGATTATCCAGTTTGCAGATATAGTCAAGGCACTTACAGAATCTTGATAGAAACAGAAGTATTTGTGCATGCTAGTTGACTCCAGGGTTAACAGGGAGGTTATGAAGCTTGTAGTTTTAGATTTACTGCACGTTGATCGGGAATGAACAGCAGTGCTCAAGCTCTTTGCAGATTTAGTCTTTGGCTTCTCTGTGTCTCAGTTCACCACCAGAAAACAGAAGGATTTTCTTACCTTTCAGGGGATTGTGAAAATAAATATTTCAGAGATTCTGATGTGCTTGGATAGGACAGTGATAATGATAAGTATGTAGGTTGAGCTGCTTTTAATATTGGTGTGTTTTGGCAGCTTTGGGGCCATTGGAATAAAGTTATTTTTTATCTATTGATATAGTTGTGTAGTTAAATAAATAAGACAAATAAATGAGAATTAAATTATTTGATATGATTTCTATGTATAATAGCTTACTACATTTAACTCTACTTACTAGTAGATTGCTAGTTACTACTCGATTTTCACCAATAGTTTTTAAAATTTACAGATTGCTTTTTTCTTTTTCCATATTTGACAAAGCATGAATAGTGAAGAATTTGAAAATCATGTTTTTACTGAATGAAAGATTAGTAATTAAAGTAATTAAAGTGTGTCTTATGGTTTCTGTCTTGCAAAATCAGTAAAAGTTATTCTGAAGACTGCAATGGAAGAATCGCTTGACTGAGTCCTGTGTATATAGCTGATGATATAACTTTTAACCTATTATTCGGAGTCAGACACTGAAAAGAAGGGAAGCTCATTTATGAACTTCACACATAACCTTTAGTTTTAACAGGCTTTGCTCAAATTTGACAACATCAGAGCACTTCCTCTATATAAATATACAAAAACCTACTTTATGTAATTACTGCAGTGAAACCGAACAGTTTTCTCTAGGAAATGAACAGATAATTGCAGTCGTTACCTCTGAAAGAAGTAAGAAAGAACAGCAATTATTGGAACAAATTGTCATCTTTTCCTGTGTGAGGGATGGCTCCTGTCAATGTGTTTCTGTTGATTTTAATAGGAATAAGACCTAGCAAACAGTTTTTATAAGTAAATTTTCCAGCATGTTAAATACCCATATTTAGTGTTTGCAACATTTTTTGCTGGAGTGAATATAGAAATGATCCCTTAAGACATTTGTAATTTTAGTTTAGGTATTTTAAGTTTAGATTTACAGTGGATTATGTTTTTAGGTTATGTATTTATATATCATATATTTTTTTTGTCTGATCATATGTCTGGTTAGCGGTTTTTGCTCTATAATGATGTAACAGGCCTTATATCTCTCCTTCCACGAAATACATGAAGAAATAAGTCTAATAATAGACTCAAGTGAATGAATAAGCTGCTTTTTCAGAGTGCCTGTACTTTTTAATGGAGTATGTTCTTGCCATACCTGATCTGCCATAATACAAGTGCTTTGAAATAGAATTATGTCTTGTGTATCTATCTAGTGGTGATTTCTTAATATATGTATTATTAGTTGCAGGTACAGGTAGCATTTCCTTATAACGATAAAGTGAAAATGCAGCGTAAGGTAATTCCAGGCCTTAGTGGAGAGTAAAGATAATATTTCTCATGGGGATTTAAACATTTCTTCTAATCAATTCCTAAGATAGAAAACCATTTGACTTTCATTACAATTTACTATCCATATTTTTATCTGATCACACTGTACTTTGTTCACTCTAGAGTTATATGCAGAAATTAATTATATTTGGATTTTGGGGCTTCTGCCAAAGACTCTGAATTTTTTTCTCTTCTACTTTTTCAGTGCTCAGGTGGCCCAAACGTAGTAATTCTGCTGTCCCCGATAATAGTTTCTCATTCCGTTGTTATTCTCCATGTGTCTTATCTCTTCAGGTGGTTTTTATGTTTGCTTTCTGGGCTTCACAGGATGACTAAGCATCTGCCACCTCTTCTAACATCACACAGGCTACCTCTGAAGCAGAGGATGCGGCTTTTAGACTCTTTGGCCTAATTAGTACTTCAGAGAGAAAATAATATTTGAAAGTATACCAGTACGAGAGCAAGTGCCAGTATTACAGTGGTGACTGTATTCATCATTGCTTGAAAAAGGAATGATGAATATAAGGAAAATATTTACATGCTGCAGTGAGGATCTGGATGTCAGAGGCAGCCACTATATATTACAATACTTATAGAAGAGAGTTATTTTCCATTAGGACAGATACGGAATGTTTTTATCGGGCCGTTTCCTACTCACAACCTTCATAGTTATTGTTTCTGCCACATGCCAGGTAACAGATAATTTGATAGATGTTTTGGAAATGCGAACAGTTAGAATAGATCTTTGCCTTCTGCTTACTTTTAGGTTTCTTTGTTACACAAAAATTTCTCATGCTTTGAAATTTCTGCAGACCAACAGGCTTATCAGTATTATCTGTTTGAGTTATGATTTCCCGTGCTTTCTTTTCTTTCATTACCTTTTTCTCTTAGTTTTTTGGAGACCATTTCATACAAGAATTTTTGTAGTAAGGAATTTATTTGCGCTTGTAATTCAGGATAGTACAAGAGTTCTCTCTTCCTTTTGAAGATTTTTTTCTTTATTTTTTTCTTATTTTTTTTTGTTATTCCAAAAAAGAAGTGAGATTGGAGAGTTATTCATGTCTTGGCCTGCCACATACATTTGTTCAAATAAAAAAATGTTCAAAATCATGTTAGTAGGTAGAAGTCCTTCTCTAGAGTCACTAGATTTGCTCATAAGTCTAAACCTGCAGGCAAGTTTTCTCATTGTGTTTCATCCCATTCACAGCAAATACCTGATGACATTTTGTAGATGACCAAATCAAAAAAAAAAAAAAAAAAAAAAGAGTAAGCTCATTTTACTGTGTAGGAAAAATATAGTATTTTCTGTAACCAGGATAGAAGTATAGATATTATCTTACATATATTCACCCTTGGCTGAATTCCCTCTCACAGTGTTGTTTTCTGTGTAATGAAGTGATACTGTGTTTATCAACATACTTTATGTGATATTCCAGTAACTCATTTGACAGAGGAGGTAATGCCCATCATCTGAGCAAAAAGAAAAGCTCCACATCAGGAATAGTTGGTGAAATCATCAATATTCCAGGAATGGCTTAGAATCAGCCTTTTTGCCATGAAATTAACAGTTGTCTTTTACTCAGAAGGATTGCAATCGGATCCTCCCTGGATTCCCGAGCAGAATACAAATATGCCCTTATTCCATTTGTTCCTCAGAATTTAGAAGGCAGATTAGGAGGCAGCTATTTAGACTTTTCCACATCCTGGAGCCAGTGAAGCTAGTCTGGCAGTCATTCATGGGGAACTCTTCATCCAGAGGACCCCTCTTCCCTGTTATATTCCACATAATAACCATTTGCTGCTTAAGCATCACTTAAATAAACATGCCAGGGAAATCTGGAAAAACTATCTAGTAGCAAAAAGAAGTACACATGATACTAATGGCAATCTGATTGCGAAGGATGCGCCAGTGTGTGTGTGCATGTGTGTATGAGAGAGAGGGAAGGATGTTAATTACTGCTATTCACTGCAGATACAAATGGTATATTGAGCTAGTGTTTCTGAAAATATCCAGAGTAGCTCTTAAGTGAATTAAGATTTTATCCTGGTTCATTTATAGCCACATAAGGAAGGGAATATAGGGACATTTGAATGTTGATGCAGACCAAGAAAAAGGATTGCTTTGATCAGTAAAAGAAGTATCAATCTCTGATATTGTGGTATGTTTGCTATTCTCTGGTTGTAGGTTACTACCCATGTATTGATTTCTCTTAAAATCATTACATTGTTTGACTACCTCATGAATTAAATGCATCTAGATTGCTAACCTGAAAGAACAGTTCATTCTGTATATGTGTATGTATGTAAAGTAGGTCTAAAAAATCTGAAGGATTTTAACACTGATTTGGGTGATAATACTATATAGAGTATGTAAACCATCTGGGAAGCCACAGATCACCCTTTAAGCATTGAGTAAAACATTCTTGAGACCTCAAACCAAGACCTTTTGCTGTAAACTGTGATTTTGGTGAAATATTTTTTTGATTTCAAGTAATTTCAGAAAACAGAGTAAGAATAGATATTTCTCCAAACTCCATTTCTTCTGTCCAGAATAGTCATTTTATTAACCCCCCTATTTTCACAGTTATTTCATAGTCCTGTAGACCCCACTTCTCCTGGTCTTTTTACTTTGAGTCCAACCTTTCTGGTTCTATACTCTGCCTTATCTCAGAAATAGGAGGTGGCAAGGATGTGAGGAGTATGTGTGCTACGGGAACAAGCAGAAGAGCAGAGAGAGGCCTCCTAGGCCAGAGAAGGAACCTTTACATCCATGTGCAGCAGCCGATGCAGGCAGGAGTCTGTAGCAGCACATTCATTTCAGAGCAAACTGGTCTTCTGCCTGTGCAGTTTGTCTGTTTTGCGGCCCCAAGAACACTCATCCTGCTTTCCCACTTTCAGTCCACTATAGCTTTGCCTTTCTGTGCTATTCTTCTGTGCTGTTTGCTGTAGTATTTACTGGCCTATAGTCTTAGGGCCCTGGCTGGGTATAAGGAGTAAAGAAATCATGTGTCATGAGACAAAAGAAATCAGAGAAATATAGATGGATATTTGGAAGGCAAAATATAGGCCCATATGTCTAATCCTGAAAAGCTTTACCCTTTTCATTTCTTTCATATATTCTTCTCTGTGCAGTTACCTCCTTTCCTTTTTAGAAGCAGCTACGGCAAGGTCTTCGGAAACATGTGAGTGTCTGGAAGTAAATTGACTATTTTTTCATGACTTCCCTCTTCTGCCAGGCTACACAGGGCTCCAACTCATCAAGCTATGCCCTTTGAGTTTGTCATATTGGCCATGGAGGGTTAATATCTCAAACTTTGCCTCAGGGTCTCCAAAAACCATATACATACCTGGCATATCTGGAGAATGTGAGGAGTCGGGATGGACTTGGCAGTCCTTTTCCTGCTGTAACTGGTGTCAGACTATGTAAGAAATAACTACTTTCAGAAGAACTTTAGTCCTGCTCTACAACCATCTATCACACGCTTTGATTCAGTATAAGTTAACCATAATTTATCAGCTAACACTTTAGTAATTTCTTCCCAAGTTGCTTCCGTGGAAAATTAGCAAGTACAAAAACTATAAGATATGCGGAGATACCTGAAATCAGTTTAGCAAGACCATAGTTGGATTCATACATGCAAGTCAAATTGCTTATTGTAAACAGGTGATTAGGGGATGTCAGTTTGCCCCACAGCTTCAGTGACCCCAGATTTGAATCATTAACCCTCCCTTTCATATCCTTAGATATAATAAATGCATGCATGTGGATTTGGGTCAGAATTGCTACCTTTTTGACAGAAAAGGACACTTAGTGACCTAAATTAGAGCAGATTTACCACTTGCTGTAATCAGTGTGTTTGGAATTACAAGATATATCCATTTTATATGATGTATTTATTATATTTGCCTTTATAAATACAGGGTGAAAAAACTCATTGGTGATTAGGTTTGTGATAGTTCTGTGTATCACTGTATTCTCAGTAAAGAAATGATTCAACAACGCACAAAGGAACATCTGGAAAGTGTCTGGTGCCTGAGTTTTCTACTGTGACTTCATCATGTTGCTTCTGTAGGAATGCAGCAAATAATAGCTGAGACAAGTTCGTTGAATAAGCTCTTAAAATCCCAGATGTGAACATATGCTTAGCATTTTTATGGATGAAAATAATGCTGTTGTAGGTGTAAAATTTCATTGTACAACTCTCTTTTCCTGAATTCTTCTTTCAAGTTATTGATTTTTTTTTTCCTTCATGGAAGAAGAACATAAATTCCTGCTTCTAGTTCCTTTCTGGATGCAGTATTAATTTTGTAAGGTAGGATTTAGAATCTTTAGCTGATTGTATTTATAGATTTCCTGAAACGGTAACAATAATTCTAAGAAATGCAGAATCTTAATATTTTCTTGTATTTACACTTTGATATAATGCAGCCATATTTGTTTAAGCTAGTGGTTCTTTTACCTCATAAAGGTATCAGAAGGTTGGGATACAAAGGTACCCTGAGTGCCTCTGATAAAAAATTGATCAAAACAGACAGCAAATGCTGTAGTGAGAAAATGATACAATGTGCAAGGCAGATACCCAGTGAAATATTGGTGTCTTTTCGTTACTAAGTTACAGCATTATTCTTATCACCAGACAATGAATGATCTGGTCAATTTGCTGCATCATTTCAATGGTTTTATGACAAAGTAGATCTAGTTTTTGTTTTGTGTTTGCTTTGGGCCAAAATTTGCTTTTAATGGTCATATTTTCAGCTGGAAGATGGTATTCAGAGCATAAATGATACTGCTGATGTGGAACAACCAGTGTAACCAAGAACTATGCAAGCAGATTATTCTATAACCCAACTAGATTAAGACGTCTGCCAGATTCAGAATGAATCTGATTATATCACAGATTCCTATGGTGAGAGCAAAATGATTGCTAGCATATAAGCATAAGTGTTAGTATAATAACATATACTCATTAAAAATATTGCTTTAGTAAATATTTTATATAATGGTAAAACCACAGAAGAACATATGGGCAATTCTGGGCCCCGGAGTTACATGTCATTTATTTAGGTATATTCAGAAAGGTTGTGCACATCATTTCTGTGTGTTCAGCCAAAGGTATGTTCATTGATAGTTCTTTTAATAAATTTCTGTAAGCTGAATATGTCTATAAGTAGAATTTTTCTAGTGAGAATTTTCATGCAACATTTTAATTAGCATAAAATGGAAAAAATGGATGGTACCCTTAGATTGTTTTGTCTTCTGTGTATCACAGGTCTTTCGATTGTTTTATGTGACAGATGCTTTAGGTAGACAGAAGTGTTTTAGATTTCCTGATGATAATATGTTGTTCAGTGTCACAGAGAGCAGAGAAGGCAAAGCATAAGTGCTCAGAAATAATAAGCAGTTGAGTTGAGTTGATCTGCTCTGATGACTCTAGCAACTGATCTGTGTATGTGCTGCAGGGGAAGATGGAATAAGCCATCAATGTGACTCAGCGTCAATGTGACTCAGAGAACTCCTTCCTGTTAGCAAAATTGAGGACCAGTTTAATCCTGAGTTTCCAAACAGCCATCAAAAATAGAGAATTCCCTGTGTTGAGTATGAGCGCTGATCCATCCTGCCTGGTGTCATGTCTCCAGAGGAGTGTGTCTTTGATGCTTCAGAGGGAGACTGAAGTTGAGGAGAATATCGAGAACACATTCATATTGGTAGAAGTTAGCCGGAGTTATGATGTTATAATTTCTAGTATCTTATAAATGGTCTATTCTAGTAGGTAAACTCTTCTAGTATATTGTGGTCAAATACATCACTTGGGATTTTCTATAGCAAGCAAGTGAATTAGAATTCCAACTGTCATAAATCATCAGTAGGATTAGTGCTCATAATTCTGCAGATTCTTTGGAGAAAGTGACACATGCACCAATCATGAGATTCTCATTTAGACCTTTTAGTTTTCTGTTTTTTGGGTAACTGCTCAAGTGGATAAATTCGGGCAGAGTTGTGGACTTAAACAGAAAATACTGAGAAGCAGGAAGTTCATTACATCTTTTTCTCGAAAGACCTTAAAAAATAATGATTTAGGCTAACAGATAAAGGCTGGTGAAGCTTAATAACATGACCACAATAGAAAATGTAACAGAGTGGCAATCTTTATTTTCTTAATAATTTAAACCCCAGCAAGTGAAATTAAAATTGTAACTTTCTGCTGACTTTATTTAGCTGAATGCCTCTAAGTTTTCAACAGAAATCAAATCTAAACTGACACATGGACATTGCAATATAATATGTTGCTCTGAGAATTACTATTTCTTTAAATAATAATTAAGTTTTAATAGTAACAGTAAACTTATAGTAGTAAACAGTAAACTGAGTAATAAACAGTAAAATGATTCTAACAGTTACTTTATAGCTGTTAAAGTCTGAGTAGAAGCATGATCTGAAGATCTAAAATATTTGAAAATTTGTCTGCTTTTTCTAAGCAGTTTCCCTTTTTAGCTACGATAGCTAAGAATAGCTTAGCTTTAGCTTTGGCATTTCATTTACTTAAACACTTTGAATTTATTGGGGATTTGTTATACATTTTCAGGTTACTAACCAGTGTGAACTAATAAAACCAGAAGCTTTGTATACATATAAGACTATTGCAAACTAACTTTGAAGTTCATGCATGAGAATATATAAGGAGATAGGATTTTGAGGTCCTCATATAGGTATTTGAATAAAGAGAGAAGATCTAAAGAAATAAGTCAGTATTCAGTAACTTTCACAGAGAGCTTGGATTCTAGACAGCATTTTTAAAAATATGGTCTCTGCATAAGATGCGTTAAAGGAATTTGCTTTAGATAATGTCCTGACCTTGGATAAAAGTACTAAGCTACTAAATTTTGCTCCTTTTTAGGTGTAGTAACCTTTTGACTGACTTACGTGTTTTATTTTGTTTCTCAAATGTGTAGCACTGCCGCCGTGGAATTTGTGTGAGCAGAGAAATGGAGACACGTCCTGTAGATGGAGAATGGGGACCTTGGGGACCTTATAGTTCATGCTCAAGAACATGTGGAGGCGGAATTAAGAGCACCACCAGGCTATGTAATAGACCGGAGTATGTTTTTTATTGTTGTATTTATGCTAGTGCATAATGAAGGTGTTACAATTGAAGAGGTTGGTTCAGAACAAAATGAAGGTATTATGGTTGCATGAATTACTTACTTTGAAGAGCCAATAAAATAACTGATTGTTTCAGACAGGTCTGAAAGCAGGGATGTGTCTACAGACACTAATATGCAGAGGAATTTTAGACTACTTTTATCTCAGCTATACCATTCACATTTACAGGTACTTCTAAAGAGTTACTCTGCTGGGTCTTTTTTTCCAACAGTACTCTAAGTGCTGAAAGGTTCTTGAAGCATTGAGCTGCTTTCTCTGGAACATTAGCTGCAATATAAAAATAGATGTATTCCCTAGTATTCTAACTAATGGAACACTTGATTTGCTTTTATGTCAGTTTTTTTCACAGCATTGCTACCAGTAATGTTCACAAGGAACGTTCACTAGAGAAGAGTATTTTACAACTTTGGAAGTAAAAAAAACTCCATTGCCTGAAAAATGTAATGTGTTTTTCATTCTTTTATAACAAAAGACAATAAGATAACATAGATAACAGTTAGAAAGTGCTTTAGTGATTTCAAAGAACATTTTAGACTTTAGAGTAAAAGGGCTATTTTTCACAGTTTGTCTTTTTTAGTTCTTTTGATCCCTAAATTGAAACCAATATTAAGACTACCAAAAAGAGTGTGCCACAACCTAGTTCTGTCTTCCTTCTTTGACATTCTTTAAAACAATTCAGTAATTTCAAATTACTGAGGGAAGTGCAACTTCTGTAAATAGGGATGAGATCACAGCTAAGTTAATGCTGTATACTGAAACATGAAACTTTAGTGTTTCTTCCAGGGCAAAATAGTATAAGAAAAACAAAAATGCATGTTACAGATTGCTACCTTTTAATTCTACTTTATATTTAATGAAGTAGACATTAATTCTGATTCTCTCCCCTTTCCCGGTGGTAGCAGTTAACATTTATTTTTTATTTTCTTGCATAGATATAAATATATGCATAGTGCAGTGGAAGAGAAGAGGGGTGGATAGGTGTGTGTTTGAACAGTTAACAAAAGACTGTAGAAAAAATGCTGTGTTGTATTTTTCCTTCGTATCAGCGCCTCAAACCACTCCCCACTGAAAAACAGCAATTTTAGAAACTTGAGAGATAGTGTTTTACATTTAATTATTTTTGTTAGACCAAGAAATGGAGGAAAGTACTGTGTTGGCCGCAGGATGAAATTTCGATCATGTAATACTGATTCCTGTCCAAAGGGCAAAAAAGATTTCCGGGAACAACAGTGCTCTGAATTTGATGGCAAACATTTTAACATCAATGGTCTTACCTCTGCTGTTCGCTGGCTTCCAAAATATAGTGGTAGTAAGTAATACAAACTTTTTAAATTAATGAAATACAAATGCTACTTTACTTTGCCATATAAATACATTTGCTGTATGCTACTTTACTCTGTCCTAAAACAGGCAAAAAAAAAACAAAAACAAAAAAAAAAACACACTGTTGGATTTTCTTTCCAGTTTCTATGAAAGATCGCTGTAAGCTTTTTTGCCGAGTTTCTGGAACAACTTCCTACTATCAGCTGAAGGACAGAGTTGCTGATGGTACTCCCTGTGGAGCAGAAACCAATGACCTTTGTGTTCAAGGCTTATGCAGGGTATTTAAATCTAAACTTACTAATTACTAAAATCAATTTAAGAGATGGTAAAACAGATACTAATTATACATCCAAACAACCATTACTTGAAAATTTATAAAGCATGGTATTTTGTGTTTAATTAAGTAAATTTTGATCCCTACCAAATTAAAGATTGAGTGATGAACATACAGTTGAATTTGAAAACCCACAGTTGTTTCTTATTAGAACTGACAATTGAAAAGGATCTTTTCAGCATTCTGAGCTTGACAAAAGTTATAGAAGTGCCACAAGACTATATCAGGAGAGACAAGCTCACATATTCTGAAAATTCAAGACTCTGTCCATTTTGGTAGTACTGTTGATTGCAGCAAAATGGACTAACTTAAAGGTGAAAAGGAAATGTAGTCCTTTTATAGTATTGAATCAATAGCAAAGAGGAAATGCCAGAGAATAGTGCTGTATATGATAAGAAGAAAAAGGAAATTTAAGTAAAGATATATAAATGAAAGAAGTATTCTTATTCTAGTTTAACTGCAGTCTCCTTGTATTCCTTTGTTTATTTTGCAATAATGTCAGACTTTAAAAGAATTGATGACCTTGTGCACGTGCTTTAGACTTCTAAGCGTTTTTTAAAGTAACTATGCCTTAAGATTTTTACACTATATTTAGTATTTTATTTAAAATCTTTTAATACTATTAAATGTATTCTTATACACTTTTTGACATATTAAGTGTGTTTGCATTGCACTTTCTTAGTACAACAGAACTATTATGTTTTACATCACAGCACCCAAAAACATAAAAGGCTTTTCATGGATTGCCAAGGAGCTGGAGATATTCCTTTGATATATACAGTGAATAAAAATGTTTTTGGGGGGTGGGAAGTTTTTAGTTTTCATTGTTTTTCATTGGACTGAATCACACAGGCTTTTTGTATGTCTTGTAGCAAGCTGGCTGTGATCACGTTTTGAATTCCAAGGCAAGGAGAGACAAATGTGGAATCTGTGGTGGGGATAATTCTTCATGTAAGACTCTTACAGGTACTTTCAACAGTGCTCGTTATGGTATGTCTTTTTAAAAAAATCTTAATGCACATTTCAGTTCGATTTAGAAATTATGTTTTGTGTTTGCAGAAGTGTGATTTCAGTGCATGTTCTTTAGAGCTTTTGCCAGCAAAAAGTATCCCTGACCCATGTCCCTTCAAGGATGCAGAGGCAAGTGCTGACACACTAACAGATTAAGGAGAAAAGGTCTATCTGCCTTAAGGTCAAAACAAAAGTCTTGAAACAAAGCTATGATGAGGAATTGTAGAAGTACTTTAAAGGGGGGACTCACTTCCTGCTTTGCACTTTGTGGTATTTCTTGAGTGGAGCTATGCACCTGGAGGACTTATTCCAGCACCACCTTTTGGTTAATAAGGAGATAGTGAGAGATCTGTGGCCGGAGCAGCTGGTGAGCTTTCTTTTTTTTCATATCGTGAAAAGATGCGAAATGTGAACCTTCTTTTTCCAGTGACTGTAGGCTGGAACATTTAGGTTCTTTCCTCATCGTTGGCATCTAATGAATGAAAAACTCTTCTGAATAACTTTCTGTTTCTTTGTATTAGCTTCTCTAGCAGAGCTACTGATAGCTTTTATTTCACTGTATAGCCTATTCTGGGAAGTGTGGGGAGACTGCTCTATGTGGCTAACAGTGCAGTTTAACAAGAGCATTACAACGTAAGGGCAGAAGACCCTAGTTAATGTAAGATTCCCAGAGGCCACTTTAAGCTTTCTTACTGGTTGAACCAGAGGCAAAGTGAAAATAACACCTGGAAAGCTACCAGATGTGGTCTTCATTGAATAAAGGAATTGCTGGTCAAGAGAAAAGTATGCCCTGTGCCCTGTTAGATTTTCTTTTTCCTGACAAAGGTATTATGCTGAGCAAAAAGTACCAAAACACCTGAAGGTGGCATGAAACTGCTCTCTCCACATAAATACATGTAACTTCTTTTGTGACTGTGTTTTTTGAGAAATTGGAAGGCACAATCACCTATTAAAGACTGAATTTCTGAATGTGTGCTCAAAGTAAAGAAAAAGAAGGCAGTATTTTGATCAATCTGAGTAAACAACTATGGATGCTTTTGTTTTTCACCATACCAAGGAACTTTTAGTTTAAAAGTAGCACAGGAATTACATTATAATATAAATATATAAATATTCATATAAATATATAAATATAAAAAAAATCAAGTTAGGCATCAGAAGATAAGAATGCTTAGCTCTGTGAACTTGGCCTTTTCACTAACCTTATTCCCTTCCATACTCACACAAACCATTTCACTTAAAGCAGAATGTGAAATTAGGCAAGAGCAGTATGTGGAATCACTGGTATGTCCTCGCAGCCATACAGTTATAATAATGTCATTATGTAATCAAACAGTAAGTGAAAGTTATCAGAAATACAATGAAACACCAGTTTGCTTGGCTCCCAAATTAGGAAACAGTGATCTAGTTATGTGTACTTAGTTATTATGTTAGCTGCTGCGTCTTAAAACTAGAATATCTGAGGTTATCTGAAATATATATATATATATATGTATTCTTCCATATTTTCTCTTCTGCCTCCATATTACCACAAGCTGTTCAGTGTGTCAGATGAGGGGCTTTTTTGGTGTGTGTTTCGTTACTTTTCCCCATCCGTTGGCAGGCTGACTGAGTGCTGTGTGTTCATCCAGAGCAAGCTGCTCTTTTGCAATTGCAGTGCTGCCCCCGGCTGGTAAAAGTGACCAACCGGGTCTTAGATTTAAATGTGCCCTCTGAGTGCCGGGGATAGGGTTTTAGGTGGAAAGCACGGGGCAGTCAGTCTCCTGGGCATAGGAAAAGGAGATTGCTGATTATTTTGATACCCATGGAGATGCGCTAACTAAGCAAACTAAATCCTGATAAGACCATGTTAAATACAGAAGAATAACCAGAAATTCTAGCAAAGGTTATATTGCACATTTGTGTTTATTATTTGTTTCGTATGTTTGTCATATTCATTTTTTCTTAGACATGGGAATCTCTTTGGATGTATAAGCAGCATCTGCGAGAAACAGCCTTTTTTTTACCTATGATTGTGAGCAGAGTGACAGTTTTTCTAAAAAGCAGATCTTGATACAGATTATTTTACCTGAAGACAAGACTACCCTAATATTAGTAGAAGGATTACAGGAAGGAATGACTCATTTGTGAAGCATGTGTTTTTCTGAAGGGAGCCAGGCCACTAGGCTAACATTTGGAGCGGTAGAGTGTGGATCAAGCATAGCTAGTTTATCTGATAGATCTACTTATATGTGGATGACCTGCAGCACTGCAGTAGACTTGTTCTTCAGGATGCTGTCATGCCATACTTTGTGTAAGACAGGGAAAAGCTAACCCAATTGTACAGAGAGGGAGCTGCGATACAGTACGTTAAGTGACTTATAGAGAATTGTATACATTCTCTGGTTACGCCATGAACAGCCACCCTTTTTTCTCAGTGCAGCAAGAGTGCTCTTTACAGTAGTCATGCTCTTCAGAAATTTTTCTGACAGTTATTGGTAAATAACAGAATTTACATTTCTGAAAAGAAGAATGAATTTTAACTGTCTCTTGAGTTATGAAAGTAAAAGTTCAGTTTGGCTAACTTTATATAAAAAAATATATTAATGATATTTATGTTTATCATATGTTTAGAATGATGTATATAAAAGTGTTTACATTTCCTTTCTAAAACATGAAGGTGTTCAGCAGTGTTGTCATTGGTGCATTACATAGCTTTTTAACTAAAAGTAGTTAACCATAAGTTCAAAAGGCTCATATTTACTTGTACATTACAATTTTTGCATGTAATGAATTTGTGAATAATTGCATTGCAGGTTACAATGTTGTAGTGAACATTCCCAAAGGAGCAACAAACATTGATATTCGTCAGCACAGCTACTCAGGGAAACCAGAAGATGACAACTACCTCGGTAACAGCCTGCGGTGTACAACACTCGTAGATGGTTTGTGTGTGCTTTCCAGAGATCGCTCTAGGCTTATATTATCAAAAGTCTCAAAAAGTCTTTAGAGCAAATGTGAAATTACATGGTTTCATGATTTGTCTGATTTTCTCTGTAGATGTTAACAGTGTTAATAAGAATGAATGACGTTGCTAGGTTTCTTAAAAATGTGTTTATTTGTCAGAAAATGAATTTGAGCTCTGTTAGTTTTTGAGTATGTTGTGGATATGTTTATTAAAACATTATGAGTGAACTAGCAGGACCTAACAAAGGGTAAAAGTGATTATTATATTTAGCATTTCAGCAGAACAAGCATTAGTATTGAATATTGTTAATGCAGAGAAAATCCATGGCAGCTCTTTAGGTGAGAGTCATTCATGGTTGGGATCAAATGCATGAACTTTAAAATGCTATACATGAAACATAGCATAAAGCTAAGTGTTGAAATATTTGTTTTTTTGATAAAACCTTTTAATTAAAATATTTATTCCCTGTACTTTATTTTACCTACAGCTCTATCTGATGTTCATGGAAATTTTATCTTGAATGGAAATTTTGTTGTAAGCATGTCAAAAAGAGAAATCAACATACAAGGAGCTATTTTTGAGTACAGTGGTTCAAACAACACTATAGAACGAATTAACAGCACTGATAGAATTGAGGAAGAGCTAACTTTACAGGTGAACTTTCAAATTTTTCATTAGTTTGAAAATTTAGTACATGCTCATAATGTTCATAAATTTATGTCATGCACAGATTCACTAAAAATGGCTATTATTTTATCTCAATTAAGGTTTTGTGTGTAGGGAATTTATACAACCCTGATGTACGTTATTCATTCAGTGTCCCAATAGAAGACAGAAGTGATCTATTCATGTGGGATCCTTTTGGACCCTGGCAAGACTGCAGCAGAATGTGCCAAGGTATTGTGGATTCTTTCTTCATCAGAACCAAAGACCTCATGACATGTGGAAAGGAACTAGTCTTAAGCAGTCAGGATTTTTTCACCCCTAGTAATAAGAGAGAAACTCAGCACTCTCAGTAAACTTTAGGTGCACAAAACTTTTAAAGACAGTCTTCAGATTCCTGTTACCTAGTTTCAGTATTTATCCATCTATTCTTCACTTTTTNTTTTTTTTTTTTTTTTGGCCATTGAAGTGATTTATAAGAAATATTTCAACAGTGTGTTACATTCTTGAAAATATGGTATTCTATATCTATGAAGATCTCTCCCCTCTTCTGTTATAATTTTTCCAGATATTCACTACTTGATTTGTCTAGTATCTGTCATATATATTTGTCTTTTTTTTTTGATTTTCTCTTATTTGAGATAAATGTGTTTTAGAATATTTTTATAATTTTTGTCTAGTATTGTGTAAGCCACTCCTGTAAAATAAAGCCATAACACATATGAAGTGTATGTATGAAGTTTATGTACACTTAATAATAGACACTCCCATTAGCAGATGCTAGGAATGGCTATACCAGAGGTGGACTATGGTAAGTTTCTTTTGGTTTTGAGTCAGGTTGTAGACATGCTCATGTGCTAGAGAAGTTCAGCTGTCAATTTAGGTACTTCCAGCACTTCAGGAAACCTCTCCAGGTACCAGATGCTCAAATTTTCTGCCACCTTAAGAAAGGGATCATGGCGTTGAAGTGAACACAGTGGTGTTTGGTAATTATCCCAGGAAGGATGTGATGCATTTGCAATACTTAGCCTGCTGATTAAATGCACTTTGTATTACAGTGTTCTGGATGCTGATGCCCTCATGAGATAATGGTAGCGTGGCTGGGAGCCATCGGGGGTGGTGGACGTCACTGGGACAAGGTCGTTCTCCACAGGAATTTAGTCAGCTGCACTAAGTAATGTGTTTGTGCAGAATCTGCTGTGTACAAATATTAGTGTTAATGGGTATTTCCATTAAATTGCTGAATTATAAATAAGAAATTAGTGGGAAAAGGCGCGCATCTTTTAGCTCTTTTTTGCTTTAATGTGTTCTTTACAAGGTATTAGAAGAAGAAGAATGACATGCATACGTAAAAGTGATCATGTGGTAGTGTCTGATCAGAGATGTGAACTTGCACCTTCTGTACCAGAAGTCTTTGAGGAGTGTAATACAGAATGTGAATTAAGGTAAAAAGATGTTATGTACTGGTGGAGCTATTATGGTCTTACTTATTTTTTGGTAGAGATCAAAATAAAATAATTCAGACTGCTTCTTCCTCTCTCCATCAGTCTCTTGCTTTCTGCCTTAAATCTGCTGATTTAATGGGTATATACATTAGATTAACATCTCTAAAACTACATAGAACTCCATAATTTTCTGATTTTTATTTGTTAAGTTCAAAGTATCCTGTTAGGAATTGTGAATTTCTTCTTTACATGGTAGAATAAAAATTGGTATTGCTGGGCAGAATATGTTTTTCACTGGAATTGTACCTACAACTGAGACTAATTCGGAATATGGTGATATGTTTTTGCACTACAAGAAAGTGCACAATAAAGTGTGCAGAGGATGAATGATCAGAATTATGGCTTGTATTTTTCAAAGTCAATTAGATTTATACAAAAGACACTTTAAAAAGAATTTTCAAGTATATGAGTCATTTCTTTCTATCACTTTGAAAATTCCAGTCTTTATATAGGCTTTACAGTCATATTTATCCTCTGTCTAAAATTAATGTTTATACTGCAGTTCTAGCTATATTCTTTGAGTGCTTTGCTTTTATTTTTTAAAACAAAGTTAGTTTTCTATAACAGTTTATCCTTGTAGGTGGCACAGTATTGGCAAAAGTGACTGTACATCAAAGTGTGGCCCAGGGTATCGTTCTTTAGAAATCCTTTGCATGAAGTACTCTGTTTCAAAAGGCCTCAGTGCTCCAGTGGATGATAGATACTGTGCTGATCAGCAGAAACCACCAACCAGAGAGCTCTGTCATGGTGACTGTATGTTAACAAGTTGGCACTACACAGAATGGTCAGAGGTACAAATTCAAAACTTGCAATTTTACCATTATAGTTCTGGTTAGTATTCATATCAGATTTTTATTTTTTTCTTTCTTTTTGCATTGAAGCAACTAAAAGCAAATAGTCTTTCACAAGTCCAGTGTTGTAAGAGGAGCTAATACCTCTATATTTAGGTAACTACTGGACAAAATTGCTCATATTTTTGAGAGAAACTGTAGATATCTAAATTATTCGCACCTTGTTTTTGGAGGTCAGCAGAGAAGATCTGACCATTCAAGGTGTATGTTTTATTTAGTTCTTTAAGTATTTTAAAGAAAAAAATGTTAGTACAAGTTCAGCTTTAATATTAATTAAAGAGTGCTATCTTGGAAATAGTTAACAAGATGCCAAATTTATCTCTGGTACACATATATGAAGTGTGTAGACTTAAATGGACATACAGCAGGATGTAATTTTGCTACATGATTTTTGATATTTTTCCTATTTAAGCCTGAAAATGTATTTTGAGCTGTTTTTTGTTATGGTATGCTTCCTGCTCACAATTTTTTTTGGTACACTGCAGTGTTCAAGGAGTTGTGAAAGAGGTATCAGAACCAGAGAAGCTTTTTGTATGAACAATCTGGGTCGTCATCTTCCTGACAGAGAATGCCATGAACTTCCAAGAATCGTAACACAGAATTGCAATGAATTCTTATGTCCAAGCTGGTCTTTTAGTGAGTGGAGTGAGGTAACCAGTCATACAAAATTTAAAACTCACTTGGTACTGGTCATCAATACTAAAATAAGAGGGTTTTCTTGTTTGTTTGTTTGTTTTTTCTTAGTTACTTTTGTACACTGGAAAGTAGAAATACTTAAGTGCTAGGGTTCTGTTGATGTATCTACCAGATGTACAGATAGCATAAAAACTTGTGAAAAGCACACCAATATTTTTTTTTTCTCTGAAATGTTGTTACAGTAAAAAGGGATAGGGAAACTACTTATGGTAGACCTGTCTGTAGTCCTCTACATACCTTCCTTACTAGCAATGTGAACCATTCAGCCAAGCAAAGAACAAAATTATTTCAGTTTTGTTATAAATTATATGGATAAAATTGAATCAAGGATCATTTAAATATGCTTTCTGTGAAAGCTTTGCTATAATATGCATTCATATTTTAAATAAGTAATCATTTTTAATGACCATAAATTAACAGTACATTGTTTTCATATTTTTATAGCTTTAGAAACTTAACAGTGATTCCTTTATCAGTGTTATGTATTTGGGCTGATATTTAATAGCATCCAAAGAGTTCACAGAACTATTTTTGTTGCACTACTTATGTTACTTTTGTCATTTATGCAATCTTTATAATCCACTAGGCTACTAAAAAAAAATGTTTCATGTCTTATTAAATTAGTGAAATAATACTAATATAATTTTACAGTGTCCTGTCACATGTGGCAAAGGAATGAGACATCGACAAGTATGGTGCCATCTTAATGATGAACAACTGAGAGATGATTTTTGTAATCCAAATGATAGACCAGAATCAGTAACACCGTGTGAACTTCATGAATGTGCATCTTGGCAAGTAGGGCCTTGGGGAGCAGTGAGTACCTAAGGATTTCTGACTTTTTGCCTTTAGTTTTTAGCTGAACACACAAAAAAATGCCATTTAAATATTTTTATTGGAACTTTAGCAGCTGTTTGAAGTGGGTTGGTTCATGTCTCCCTCTGCTCCCATTGACTATCTCACCCTTAATTAATGAAAATAGTTATAGATAGAAAAGCATTCGGATGAATTCGACAGGTAAACGACCAAATATTTATAAATATGTCGACATATTTCAATGTTTATCTTAAAACATAGAATGATGTATGCTAATAATAGCAGGCAAAATGGCATCATATTTGGCCAAATATCTTTAATATATGATCTTCAGTGAAAAAAGAACTTCTGTCTCTTTATATGAAAGTGCAGTTCAAGAATATGTTCGTCTGATGATGCTCATCTAATACATACGAGAGAGGCTTCAAATTTCTAGAAAAAAAGGTGAATTAACTGGAGAAGAAGCTTTTGTCACCAAAAAGATGAAAATTAATTCAAAAGCAAGGCACAATTTCATTGGTCTTTGATGTGTTCAAATTGCTCAAAACTAGACATAATGCAGGGACTTAAGAAATACTTGCCATTTAAATACAGAGAACTGGTATATCTGTTATGGAGGATGGAGGGGCCTAAGCAGGACCATCAGCTGAACAGTAACATCAGTGGAGTTTAGAGACATTTAACTTAAGGTAGATTATGGTAGCTGTACTTATTAACTGCTGGGGTTTTTTGGTTAGATTAGTGTGCTGTAAAGCATACATATGATTTACAAACTGAATTCTAAATTTTTAAGTTTCATACAAATTGTCTGAATTACTAGGCCAGTCTTTGGGCATGTAAGTCAGTAGTTGTTCATTAGACATTAAGATTATTGCTCAATTTTAAAATCATATTAAATTAGCACTACTATGGTAAAAAAAAAAATGTGGGACATCATTTCCTAGTTATTAAATTCCCATACATGATAAAATGAGTTTTAAAATAGAAAATTGAATAAAAATAAATTTAAGTAAATATCATGTTATTTCAAGTATGTGAAACTACTGACTTTAACAGTGTACTGTAACATGCGGTCACGGATACCAGATGCGTGCAGTCAGATGTGTTGCTGGGACTTACGGAGTTATTTTGGATGATGACAGAGAATGTAATGCTGCTACTCGTCCTAGAGACAGTCAAGTAAGTAAACAAGAATCTTTCAGATGGTTGTACTTTTTAGCACAAATACTGTCTACTGACTTTTGGAAGGAATTTGAGGAAAATGAGTTCTAGAATGGGAAAAAGAACTGGAACTGTCAGCTTTCTTCAGCTTTGGTCCAAGGAATTGAGTAAAAAGAGAAATTTGGAGATTGGAGATAGGAAGATCTGGTACAGGTGCAGAGGGTGCAGAGAAAGGGTGCTCTTCTGAAGGGGTATGGAGACCTTTGATTGCCCTGATGCACAGTAATTGCACCTAGTTGGCCTAGTTATATATAATTATTAAAAGAAAAAAAGGGCTATAAAAAAAAAAAAAACTTTGCTCACTGGAATGATATTAATTCAGAACTGCATAGACATGAGCTTGGGTATATGAATAATGACATACACCAGCACAGGCTCTGGAGAGCAGCTCTACAGAGAAGGACCTGGGGGTCCTGGTGGAAAATAAGGTGACTGTGAGGCAGCAATGTGCCCATGTGGCCAAAAAGGCCAATGGGATCCTGAGGTGCATTAGGAAGAGCATTGTCAGCAGGTCAAGAGAGGAGATCCTCCCCCTCTCCACATCTGGAGTATTGTGTCCTGTTCCAGGCCTCCTCCACTACAAGAGGGACAGAGAACTACAAAAGTGAGTCTTGCATAGAGCTACAAACGTGATCATGGGACCAAAGCATCCCTCCTATGAGAGGCTGAGAGAGCTGGGCCTGCCTAGCTTAAGGAAGAGAAATCTTAGAGGGGATCTTATCAGTTTGTATAAATACCTAAGGGAGAGTGCCAAGAGGAGTGGACCAGACTATTTTCAGTGGTGCCCAGTGACAGGACAAGAAGCAACAGCCGCAGACTGAAGTACAGGAAGTTCTGCCTGAATTTAAGGAAAAACTTCTTCATTGTGAAGGTGACAGAGCACTAGAACAGGTTGCCCAGAGAGATTGTGGAGTCTCCTGTGGAGATCTTCAAAACTCACCTGCATGTGACCCTGTGCCACGTGCTCTAGGTGCCTGTGCTTGAGCAGGGACTAGATGATGGCCAGTTGGACTAGATGATCTCTGGAGGTCCTTTCCAACCCTCATCATTCTGTGATGGTGTGAATATATTATATGGTTCTCTACCTTTCCCTTTTATCCCAAACCACTTTGTCTTTAGCACTTCTCTTAATTTAGATCTGTTCTATTTCATAAGGAGTATTTGTTTACTGCAGTCAGTGAGTTTAGTTACTACAGTCAGTGTTATTTTTCTCCCCTCACAGGAATGTGAATTGCCCTCTTGTCCAGAAAATACAAAATTATGGACTACATCACTTCCTCTAATTCATATGGGGAAGGTGACTCAATGGAGATACGGATCATGGACACCAGTATGTTATGTAATAGTGGTCATGGCTTGCAAAACTGTCTTCCACTTTTTCACCCATTTTCCTATTGTGTAAAGCTCTCATCAGTGTATCTTTCAGACTGAAATCTGCTTGGGGTAATCCTTTAACAAGATTATTACCTTTTCTAAAGATTTTTTTCTTTTTCTGGAAGTAGTTGACACTCCAAGCAAACTCTGTGTTTCAAACCTAGCAGAGAAGCTAAGGAAAAAAGCCTTGAGAGTTTGGGTACTGGAGTTCTGAACGGAATAGCTTTCATGTGATTGAGAGTTTACAAGGAAATGGGCTTTAAAAATAATGGACTAGTTTCTGACTATGGAGAACATTTTTCATTTTAAAGAACTATTTAAATCCTTTGTGTGAATAGCAATGGTAAGCAGTTTTGTCTTTACAGATCTCAGGCTAGATAAGTTGTAGGTAAATGTTGCAAATAAATTCAGTTTACACACAAACTTTAACAGAAGAGTTTTTGATTTTTGTAATGATTTACAAAATTATTCTTATTTGAGAGACTTATGAAAAATTTAAATAATTTATAAAATATCTGTATAATTTAAAAAATAAGAACCTTGAGGTTCTTAGCAAAGCACAATACGTAATTATATCTTTGCACAGTTGTTTTAGCTAAGTAGCTGTAACGAGTGCTCGGACTGAGGCTACTCAAAAGCTCACTACTGAATTCACCTTGCAGCTTTCAACTATAAAAGCATCAAAAGGGCCTCAGAAGAAAATACTTTCTTCCTGAATACATGGCTCTGTTAGTTTGAATCTCTGTTGTTTGAAGTTTCGAATCAGTGTGAGCTGGGAATCTGGTTGTCAGGGCTTAATTCTGAATTCACACTAATACTAAGCTGTTAGTATTCTAGCTGCTTGCATGGTCTTCTTGTGGTCTTCTTTCCCTGCTAAAGTGTGACGAGCATGGACTGTTTTCTCACAGTGTTCTGCATCCTGTGGAAAAGGTGATCGTGCTCGCTATGTGAGTTGTAGAGATGCTCATGGAGGAATAGCAGATGAATCTCTCTGTGCTCATTTACCACGACCAGCTGAAATTTCAAGCTGCTTTAGCCCATGTGGAGAGTGGCAAGTTGGAAATTGGTCTCCTGTAAGTATTATGTGTATTTTTTTAGTGTCTTTATTAGATTATTAGGCAAATTTTCTGGTTGGAATTTGGGACTTCTTATTCTGTGCAGGCATGATTGAAGCTGCATCCCTTGACAAAAATAATGTATACATTTCTTGCTGCCAAAAGTAAATATAAATGTCTTTGATTATTAGTCACCAGTGTTCTATCACAAATATTGGATTAATTTTTGGCCAGTGCCCAGTTACATGTGATAGTGGAGTAGTAACGAGACAAGTTATCTGTGTCAACTATCATCAACAAATCAACGAGAATTACTGTGATCCCGAAGGCCGCCCTTCCAAAGAGCAGGAATGTAACATGCCGCCATGTCCACCAGTTTATCATCATATTCCTAAAATACATGACCATCCAAGCCATTTTCCAGAAATAGACTACCTTCCAATACGCTATCCACAAGATAATGTAAACCAGTGGAACCATCCTTCTGTGGGAGGATACCAGTGGAGAACCGGACCCTGGGGAGCAGTAAGAAAATTTTGAAATATATTTATGTGTTCTGTCATGCATGTGTTAATGTTTCTAGAAATGTTATTGCAGAACGAATTTGGTCAAATTAAAAGGCATTTTTGCATTCTCAACTTTAGAATACTTGTAGATAACAGTAATTTTTATTTGCAAATTTCCAGTTTTGAATACTAATACAAAAAAAATTGTTTTAATCAACATATTGTACATTTTGGTTGTTATACAATAGTGATATATGTGTTCACATATTTTGCTAGTGCTCTAGTACTTGCGCAGGTGGATTTCACCGTCGCGTTGTAGTATGTCAAGACGAGGAAGGAAGAAGTGCTAGTTATTGTGATGAGGCAACAAAACCTCCAGAGTCAAGACACTGTGATTCTGGACCCTGCCCACGTTGGAACTTTGGGAACTGGGGAGAAGTAAGATGATTTCACTTTCAAAAGGAAACGTTATTTACCATTTAAGTCAGAAATAGTAAAATAATTATTTTTATGAATGGAATAGAAGACTATTTTTTTATTATTTAAAAAGAATCCGTTTCAATACCTTTATCTAAAATGTGTTCCTTGATCAAGTCTAGAATTGTAGTGTAAATACGGGTACTTAGTATACATCCCAAAGAAGCAAGTATTGTGTGATGCTAAGTATATACAAAGTGATTGGAATTACGCCATATTATTTGTTAAACAGTAGAGTAGTGATAACTTTAGAAATTCTAGGTTTTTTTATACATGTCTAGACTTTTTCAATATAATACATACTTACTGTAATAAATTTCTAATTGAATGTTGCAGTAGTTTCTTGAATCTTGACTCATCCAAAATTATCTTCCATTCCAAAAGATTGTGCTAGAAAAACCTCTCTGTAATAAGTATCCTAGAAAAGCTGAACCCAAGAAACTAAGTGAAAGTTATATTTTACTTCAAATTTATTAAGTAGTGACTAGAATAACTGTAAGCAATAGCATACTCATTGTCTGTATGAGCATATTAAAAAAAGGAAAAAAAAAAGGGTTGTAGCTATGAATTAAAAAGTATGAAAATATGATCGTGCATGTGAAAGGTGTGCCTGGATTAAAAAGCTTGTTATCTTAAAGGCAAAAATAGAATCACTTCTAGCAAACATGCTAAGCCTGGACATTGGCAACTCCCACTCTTAAATGTGAATGTTTTGATGCAATTCTATACATTCTTTGACAAAGAAAGGTTTCTCCATGCTGTGTGTTGTGAATATTTGACTATGAATTCTTGCTCCAACACCATAGAGAGATAGAACTACCTGGTCAATTTGGCATTCATTCTCTTGTGGTTCTTGCTTATTCTTGGATACTTCAATATCGAGAGATGAGGAAAACAAGAAAAAATGATCAAGTGACTTTTTGCGTGTTTGTTTTGGACAGTTTTAGCCATTTAGTTCTTAAGGTCAGTCTAAATGCCATGTTTTTTTCCAGACTGCAGCGTCAGACTTGGGTTGCAGTTAATTTAGGGACAGCAGGTCATGTCTAATTTAGAATCCTGTGAACTATAGTAAAAAATTCTAATTTATTGGAACATGCTGACTTTTGATTAGTTTGATTGTAATAATTCATTAGATCATATTATTGCCTGAAAACACTAGAATTAGAGAATTATGTGAGAAGTGAAACTGAAATGAACATGGAATAAAATTTTCATAGTTGCGTACACACATACTGGAAAAATTTCTAGTCCAAATTTGTTGTGTTGTTAGTATTTTTCTTTTTTCAGTGTAAAGTACAGCAGTGGAAATTCAAAACATAAACCACACCCTATAAATATTTGACACCTTGTCTGTATAAGATAGACTATGAGAAAATGTGTCCAGTACCTGAAACCTGTCTTGTCTGGCAAGGACACCATTTTTATAACTGATTTCCACCTTTTCCTACTATAAAGGAGCCATACATTTATTCTCACAAATAATTATTTCTCATTGATAGAGCAGATTATTCTTGTTATTGTGACTAGACATTTCTTGATAAAGTATAGAAATGTAGTTTTGTAAACTATTTGTTGAAAAAATTGTCATTTTGTTAGATAAGATTAGACTGTCAGTACTCATTCTTGGGTGGGGTGTCTGGGGATTATGAAGATAAACATAGTAAATCATTTCATGTATAGATTATTGCTATATCTTTTTGTATTAATGGTTTATGAAGACTCTCTTAACAGAGATGTTGTATTTAAAATTCTATATTTTAGTGTACTCAAACATGTGGAGATGGAATAAAGACAAGACTGGTGATCTGTCAGCTTCCTACGGGCCAAATGTTGGGGGATCAAAACTGTGAAATTCTAGACAAGCCACCTAATATGGCACAATGTAATGTGCATTCTTGCCCTGGTGATGTTTCATGGCATCGGGGACCTTGGAAATCGGTACGATAGCATTCACTAATATTTTTCACTTTCTTACTCTTTGCTCTCTCCTCTTGCCTTTAAAAAAATATTCTGGTACTTTATTTGATAACAGTGAAAAAAATAATGCATGTGGAATGTAGTCTATGTAGTTTTATTAAGAAATTGCTCCTCATAGAATTAAGTGGGAAACTGCCATTTACTTCAGTGGGAACAGTATAATGCTCAGTAAAATATAGGGAAAATATTGAAATTTATCAGAAATCATCTTAGCAGGTAGCAATAACAAATAGTTTATTATGTTTTGAAGACTTATGAATTGATCTGTGCTATAATTTAAAGCTATATACTGTAATTTATACTGTAGTATTATCTACCTATTTATATTTGTAAAAATCTTTCTAGCGCGTAACATTTTATAATTAATACTATATTTAAGTATAAAATATATCTCACATGTATATTACACTCTGTCATCAAACAACATTTTACTCCACGTTACATGTACATTTGTGTATAAAAGTTTATATTTGTGGATTTTAAACAGTGGCTAATTAAAGTTGTCTATGTATAAGTATGTATGTAACTTTAATATGTTATTGTCTATATGTCACTGTCTGTTAATGTATAAAAATTATTACAAGAATCACCATTAATCTTTAAAATTGCCACTAGCAGATAATTAACATCCTGAAATAATCTTAACATACTCTACAGTAGAGTACATTATATTTCTCAAGCTATGAATTTGACAACAATATTTATTAGTTATTGTGCTCAATTTTAAAGCGATTAATGGCTGTTAGAGGAGGTGGGATCCAGCTCTGGTTTCAAAGAAATCAGTGCAAAAACTGTCATTGACATCCCTGGGAGATGGACAAGGATCACAATTCTATTCAATCTTTTGTATTAATAAAATTGTATAATTTGGTAATTTGAATTGATCCGGAAAAAAATTAAAAACGAACGTCGTATTTCAATGTTAAATAATTTCTTAGAGTTTGCATAATCTCTTTTAATTTGATGCAAATGTAATTTAAAAGGAAAATCTGCATTAATAATTTATCAGAGTATGTTTTTCTTCCACTGTGCAAAACAGAGTTTTAGTTTTGTGCCTAACAGACGCTAAAGTATCTTATTTAGTAATTAGGCCAATAATTAGTGGTGGCTTGCTAATACTCAGCTTCATTACTGTATGTACTTCATGTGCTGATAGACCGAGCATTCAGACAGAATTACCTTTGAGCTCAACATTTGTTTTCCTCCTAGATCTAAAATTTTCCCACAACCTGTTCCTGAGTGATGCAGCGTGAGCCGCATTAATAGCTTACCTGTCCTAAGAATAGAATCTCAGTAGGTGCTTTTTGAAAAATGCATATGTGATTTAGTTGTGCAAAGATTTTTATATTGTTTTATATCTTAGTTGACATAAAAGCCATTTTAATCATTTAAAATTAAGTTCAGAATCAAATCTAATGATGAAAGAGAGTGTTTGTGGCCTCTTTTTTATTCTAATTCAAATTACAGATGTATGCAGTAATGGTGTTCTATGGGTGGCTGACTAGTGCTTTGATAGTTTGGCATTAAATTAAAGCTCTGCCTATTCTGTGCCCTTCTAGAGTACAATATGCTCTCATACAGGGTACCATTAATTGTACTCATAAATGGTATTGTTAGTAACTGGTCATTGTTTGGGGTCAAGTGTGCCCCATCTGTACTTTTTGCCTTCTCTGTAGGGACTGCAAGAACTAGCAAAAAACACAATCCATATTTTTGATGAAAACAGTAATATGCAAATGTCTAGACAGTGATGTCAAACTTTGGAAAAAACTGAAGTGTGAGGCTTCTCACATTTAGTAAAAGTAGCCATAACTGATCATGTTCTGCCTTCTGATTCTAGCATGCATGGTATATTTAAAATATATGGAGAAAGGGAGTGGAAGAAAGGGACATTTTGAACAGCTGTTTCATGTGGAACAACTCCTTGACCTTGTTCTACTCTTGCCCTGTCTCTGCACCAGCCAGTTGAGCAATGGGCATAAAAATTGCTTAAAGGAGCTTCTTCTCATTCCAGTACAGCTCTGTTTAAACCATGTCAGAACTAGAAGCTTTAACTCTTTTATTATTCCAATTTTTGTACAGCTGGATAGTTTCCTCTGATTTTGATCTCAAGAGGAAACAGGTTCAGAAAAAGTGTAATTAACCAAGACTCAGAATAGTAGAGTCAAGAATCAGATCCAAGGTGTTGAAGGAGTGGGCTGTTTTATCCGTTGTCTGTATCTTTGATTTGGAAATGGAGATCTCTGTTGGAAACTGTCCTCTATTGAGAACATAATTATAATTAAACTAACCTTTTTAATGATGAATTGTGCTTAAAGTTTTTAGAGGCACATTGGAGATCAAATCAGTAGAAGTTAGTTACATTTTTTAAAGCAGCTACTTTAAACCACTGTTCTTTCTGGAAATGTAATCCACTCCCGCAGAAATACCAGGTATTTGACCTTCGAAAGGCTTTGGATTTTTCCCTTTCGGCCATTATTGGCTGAAATGAAGAGATACGTAATGCATGGGCACTTGAGCCAGTCCAACTGTGTGCAGAAAAAAAGGAAGGGAAGCTGGTTAAAGTGACTCAAATGTAAGTTACTTGATATAATATTTAATCTGTCTTCTACAGAAAAAAAAAAAAAGCTCTTTAATTTTTGTTTCCTTGAATGAGGTTAAATTCAAAGGTCTAGGGGGATATTTCCAAGGTATGTTTTGGGAAGAAAGGCTATTGCTGCAGTTATCGTAAATCCTTTGAAGCCGTGAATCTGTGGCTAACTTCTCTCTTTTGTTACTACCATTCCAGCTTGCTGCTTTAGCAGCTTTAACCTTCAGGGGTTTTCCTTTTTACAGCCTCCTTTGATTTAACTCTCTGCATTCTGGCAAGCAGCATTACCACATCAGAAAGGGACAAAGTATTTATTAAAATGTTTATGCGTAGGCAATGTTCCCTGTCATTACACTAGGCAGCTAAGTACCAACTTAAACCTGCCGTTGTTTTCCATATGACATGTTAAGGTGAAGGGTCCATGTATGGAATGTGATATGTTATCTCTTTATATGTATGCTTGTGCCTTCTTAAAATGAAAAGGCTGTATTGAATCAATATGATAAACTTCAGATAGGCTGAGGGTATGGGGTTAAGATGCTAGGATATAGATGAGTTAAACTTTTTCACTGCAAACCATGTATGTTCTCCTCATGGATCCTGATCGTTTCAAAAGATTGCTTTTCTGTTTGCCATTCTATTACTTTTCTTTAAAAACACAGACATAAGGATATCCAGCTCTCCTTCCAGCTCATTTTTCCTATTATTTA
Source organism: Nothocercus julius (assembly GCA_013398735.1). Taxonomy (NCBI): domain Eukaryota; kingdom Metazoa; phylum Chordata; class Aves; order Tinamiformes; family Tinamidae; genus Nothocercus; species Nothocercus julius. The sequence continues at coordinate 9,625,568 of VZSV01000004.1, forward strand.
ATAGGATTTTTCAATATTTCTCTTTGGTAATCAGTATATATTAGTTAAGAATGCAAAATGAAATCTCTTCTGAGTGTTTTAGTGCCTGGGAATTACAGCTTTATTAAAATAGTGCTTTTGAAAAAAAAAAAATCTAGGGAAACTCTCGTTCCTTGCTGCTCTAGTTACAGTGAATTGTCACTTCTGGGACGTGGCTGGGAAACACATCCTTTCAATTGTAAGTTGAAGTCATTTGATTGGGAGGTTATTGCAGACTCTGGCAATGATCTTTTTAGAATGTAGCTCACTTCTTTTCCCCTCTTTAGTTCGAAACAAGTTTCCAAGTGAGCTATCTTCTGCTGAGAACTGAATCATGCTCTCCTTTTGTTCAGCCAGAAGAAATGGAATGGGTTTACACACAGGCCATGCCTCTGGAGAGCTCTTAATGACGTCCTTCTTTCTAAACTGGCATAAATCATTTCTAAATAATACTGGTGTCATATTCTTAATATAAGTGAGTTTGATAAGTATTAGCAACTTCAACACTCCCAAATAAACACTTGAATAAAAACCCTCCAAAAATCAAATATTCTAAGTCACTTTTCAGTCTAACATTTACCTAAGCACACTACCTCCTTCTGGAAATATCCATTGCTTATATTTACAGCATATTTATACATTAAATAATGCTTGTGGTAAATTCATTCTTTGTATAGCTACTTACTTTAATGGAATTGCACCACCAGTAAATTTGGCCAATATATCATGGATATTTTTCTTTCAGACAGCCCATGTTTCATTTGTGAAGGGATTGAGGCAGTGGCCCAAATCTTCTTTAAAGAATTAATAAATTACAAGCTAATAAAAAATGGAAAACACTTGTCACATTTTATAATGTCAAGAAAAAAAATCTGCAGCATTCTGACAGATGGCTAAGAGCACTTTGTTCTAATACAGATATTTATTTTATCTCTTCCTTCTTTCTTTCTTTTTAGACTCATGGTTTGTTATATTAGTTTTCATCAGACTGACTTAGGTTGCTTTTACTCAAAGCATGAAAAGGGAGATGGTACATTTTAAAAGATGTCAAAAGATTTTAAGACTGAGTTCCAGTGAGGGGATTTAACAATTTTTTGCTAGATTTTTTTAAGGATAATCTGTCTTTACTGAGTTCCAGGAATGTTGCTTTCTTATTTTTAATATTAAGTTCTTTTTCTTTGAACGGCATTCCTGTATCTGGATGCTTTTGTATTCTTAGCCAAACAATTGTCTACTAAGTGACAAGAAGTGAGAATATAATCAATCACCAGTACCTCTGGATAAAACCAATTTTCAGTTACATTGTGCATATACAGTCTAGGAAGCTTTCAGAAATAGAACCAATGTAAAATAGCTATACTATAGAATAAATAATACTTTAGCATAAAAATAGTACAGAATTTTGAGTATCATTTTACTTACAAATCCCTTATTCCTGACATATCTATCACACTTGATTAGTTTTCAGGCAGTGAAGAAGGGCTAAGTGCGTCCCAGAATTACCTGGCTATGGGAGCTTCATCTGATCCACTAAACAGCTTAACTCTAAGAGCAAGCTTAAGGACTTTTGAGCTGTTAGCTGCTACCTTCCAGGTGAAATGCAGTACTTAACTGGGAAACAATTTGACACTTGGCAGTAAGTCAGGACACTTCTGATGCCAAAGCCCTGGTGGGGAACCTAGGCAAAACATATAATGTGAACTTAAGATTTGTTTTCTTTTTCCTTCTACTATTTAGCATCTGATAGCTGATTTTGGCTCATATTTAATACACTTTTCTTAATCGATGTTTTTTGTCATGCCTTCATTTCAAGGATTGTATTTGACTATTAGCTGAAGTTTCCCCCTTAGTTTCCTTTAAGATTTTGGTATATACATTTTGGTTAAATGGTCATATCCAATTATCTATTTTTTTACGTGTACATTTCTATGCATCTAAGTTCTTGGTACACTGTATAAAAGAAGTGCATGCACTCTTTTACTCTGTTACATACCTTTCATTTCATATCTTGTCTTCAGGGGTTTATAGAGTGAGAATTACAATGGAGGAATAAAAGAGGCTATTCATATGTAAGAAGAAAATGCCTTACAGCCTACACCTACACTTGCATAGTGAGGAAAGTTTGTTTGTTCACAATTTTAGATGGTGAGATTTTGATACTGAATTGATACTGATCTCCCATCAATCAACCCCGGCACATTTTTCAATACTTAACAAACCCGTGGAGTTTCAAGGTTCTTGCTTATACAAGTGAGAATACCTTGAAAGCCTTGTGTTTTATTGGGGTTTTCATTCTTGTATGAATATGGTTGTAAAGATAAATTTATTAGGAAGTTTTTAACCAAGTATATGACAATTTGAAATATTTGTTTGCTTCCCATTCTTTCTAGTTCCTTTAGAAAGCACAGGAAGCAGGGACATAACTGAAATCCAAACTGCAGCTGACTATTTTCTTAAAGCAGTTACAGTAATCATTAATATATGTCCATGGCATTCATGAGGCTAAATATCTTGCAGTGTACATGTCTAACCAGGGCAGACATATCACAGGAGACTGCTTTAAGTTGAAGGTAACAAGTCTTGCCAGGCATTTTGTAGCTGGTTCCCTAATCTGACCAGCTTTGCACACATTCGTTGTATGGCTTTATTGCTGAGCACTAACAGTTATGAACATAGTTATGAACAGTTATGAACAGTTAAGATCCATCTTGAGGTTCTTTCTTTCTCTTAGATTTCTTGAAAACATCTACGCTTGGAATTTTACTGTGTAGGGTATTAGTCAAGAAGTTAAGGACCGCAGACAGAAGTTTCACTAAGTGCCAAAATTATGTTAAAAAAAAAAAGTCCCACAAAATCCTCAGTTTAAAAATATTAGTCTTTCTGAGTTCTTTGGGAACTGTCTGAATCTGTTTTTGTCCATGTGTCTTTGTGCTCAGTGATAATATAGCGAAGATTTGACCCACGTAGAAGTTAATTATATTTCATTTACCTGAAGTTTTGGTAAAGATTTTTCCTCACTCGTAGGATTTTTATCTAATCTCATAAGTATTATTCATGATTTCAAGTTAAATTTAGGCATAAAATGGGAGGATCCACTTCTCTTTTAAGTTATCTCTAGCTGTGGGAGAGTCTTACCTATACTGCCCATTTCCCATTGGCCACATAATGCAAATCCCCAGAGTAGCTTAATTTTTCTAGATTTTGAGATTTCTCTTTTGTTATTTTTCCCAGAAGAACTTTTGTATAATTCTGTCTTTGCACTAGTGGAAGAAATCTTTTTTTACTTGTAATGAATAGAAGTATATTTTTTAAGAAAGGACATGCCAGTCCTCTTCCAGGGATGTTACTGACATTGACTTCTGCAGAAGCAGCCCAAGCTTGCGTAAGTAAAATACTTATTTGTTGTCATTTTAATGCAAAAATTTGTGTATGAAAAAGTGCCTTCATTCATTTTTTTCTAGTGTGTAAAAGGTTTTTATATCTTTAAAGATAATCTTTTATATTAAAAGGGAATTCAGGATCAGTGAACTTGGTTTTCAAAACCATCTTCAGTCTTATACCTCTGCTTCTGCTGCTGCCTAATATCGAACTTCAGAATACCTCATTACCAATTCAACATGCTTATTTAATACCCCATTGGCTTAAATTTTAGTATTAGCATATGCTACTCATTTTTAAAAACTTTGGAAGTGGGGAGTGCTTTTTCAGAGATAATCGGTAACATATGCCACTACCTGAATAATGTCATAAAACTTGAAATAGTGGATATTATTCAGAGAAATTCTGATAAAACAAAGTACCAGTTTCCAAAATATTAAAAAAAAATTCTTTTTACTGTTCATCAAGTTTAGAGCAAAATTCTCCATTTTGGTGCTCTGTTGCCTGTATAGCTTGAAATAATAAATAATTTATAATGTTATGTCTGTAATTTAATTTAATGACTGTGACCTGTGTCTGTGAAATACAGTTGTATTTTAACCCCTTTTTTGATGCATGTTGTATGGCTTTGTGTTTATATTTAACGTGTGCATTATTAATGAATCCTAATGTTTGACATCCTTTTAAAAAGAGGAACTAACCAGTTTTGCAGAGTGCTTTATCACCATTGTGTGACCTTTATATTGTGGTGAATTTCATATGATATTTTAGTGACCTTATTTTCACAGGGGAAACATTTAAAAACTCCATCTGTTAAACATTAAAAGTTTCTGTATTACAGAATTTGTAATGTTTTTTATACTTGAACAAAGAACATCATATAAACTTTGTTACTGATAAAGCAGCAATTGATTTGAACTGCTGGTTGTAACTGGAGCATGATCTTTGATGATAAAACTGAAGGATATTATATATTGAACACCTTGTGCTGAAGCTATAATTTTATGGCCCATACCTGTTCCCACTAAAGTCAGTGTCAAAAGTCATAGTAAACTGAGGATCAAAATATGATGCTCATTTCTTATGCTCTCAATGAGATAACAATTTTTTACATTCCTCGAAGCACTAGTTTGTAAAACATTCAGAACCTTCATTTGGAAAGAGGACAAGTCAGAGGGGAATATAGTCAAGCTCAGAAAAATAATGTCATCGAGGGGGGGAAAAAAAAAAGCAAGTACTTCATTCCTAAATATATACAACCATCCCTTGAAAATGAAAAGAATATAAAGCTACTGATGTGTTTATTTCCAGTTTTGGGGCCAAACTCTTCCTGGTGCTGGCCAGTGACAGGACAAGGGGTAATGGGTATAAATTAAAATACAGGAAGTTCCATCCCCATGTGAGGAAGAACTTCTTTGCTGTGAGGGTGCCAGAGCCCTGGCACAGGCTGCCCAGAGAGGCTGTGCAGGCTCCTTCTCTGGAGATCTCCCAAACCCGCCTGGATGCCGCCCTGTGCCCCGTGCTCTGGGTGTCCCTGCTGGACTGGATGATCTCTAGAGGTCCCTTCCAACCACAACCATTCTGTGATTCGATGATTCCCTTTGAAGAGTTAGAACTTCCAGAAGAGCTGAACTCAGCGGGTAGGTCACATCCATGTAAAGCTCATTCTGAGCTGACTGTATATATGTGACAGTTCTTAAAATCCTCATCACAACTCATAAATATTGTCCCAAATGATTTTGAGCTCCAAATCTAAAAGTTGTTATACATACATTAAAGTATTGGCTTTGTCTAAAATTTACAGAGGTTACATAAAAAAATACTTTGGTTACCTGGCATGAGTTAGGAAATAAACAAGATTTTCCATAGCTCTTCACTGAGAGTTCCTAGTCCTTTCCGTAAAAAGCAGTAATTATGGGAGACAGGCTGCTCCACTCAGCTCTTCAGTAAGAGCAGGATGAGGCCTGTGGATTTGCTGCTGAAGCAGTGCTTCAGGAACTTGCATGCGTATTCACACTGGTGCACGTGACTGTGTGTAATGTTGCAAAGACTGGTGTGTTACTAAATTTAAAAATGAACAGAAGGATGAGTCTGGTTGAAAGCAAAGCTTGAGGACAACATGGACAGGTGGGTAAAATATCATATTTCTTGTCTAAAATACACAAGCGAATAATTAATAGCTATTTTTTTTTCATTTCATTAGCTGATCTTTAATTAAGTACCTTAGAAAAATAAAGTTGTATTTTTGCATGCTTCTATAAAGTATGAAGATTTTTGGACAATTCCATGTTGTTCCAGTATATATTATTTTGTATTTGCAATTTTCTTTAAAGTCCAAATACAAAACCTTAATTTTTCATTAAATGAAAAAATATGAAGTTTTTTTTTTTTTTTTTTTTTTTTGTGAAGCAGATGGTGAGACACACCTAACTCATTTGTGTTTGATCTTACTTTAATTACTACTGTTTTGTTGTTGCTAACATGATTGAAAATGACAAACCACAGAGTGCAGTTACTGGGACCCACTGTTTCCTTGTGCTCATGTGTAGCTTTTGGTAAACACATTTACAATCAACTGGTCTGTTATTCTGAGAGTGGATTACCTCGTAATTGTTTTTGTGTTCGGATTGTTGAATGGATCTCCTCAGATAAACAAGGAAAATTTGTAAAATTAATTTTACATCCTTTTGTTTGTGCAACTTTACTGGTTGTACAGAAGTAGGCCCTACATCAGAGGGCTTTCATCTTGTTACAGATATGGTCTGTATGTTATGTTCTGTTATGAATATCTGTCACTCCCAAAGGGTGACCAGACTGTAGATTATGTCATTCCCACGCCTCCATTCAGCTCTCCCAAGCTCCACAGAGGCAGGAGATTTTATTCCCTGCAATGCAATCTTTTAGCCTGTCCCACTGCTGGAAGCAATAATGGATTCACTTTGGGTTGCTGTTTGTTTTTTTCATGGAGGTTTGTGAGGAAAACTGCTGGGCGTTATTTTCCCTTTAGAAAGCAAATCTGGAAATGTATCTGCTTATTGGAAACAATAAGAGAAAAAATGTGTTTATTTTGCTCTCCCTTTTTCTGCATGAGGCCTCCTATTTCCATTTTTGCCTCCAGTCTTTTTTGATACTTGTACTTTCAATATCACTTCTCTCCAGTGCTGCTGCTTTCACCCAATTGCCTAAAGGTTTGTTACATGTGTTACATGATTCTGGAGAAAAGAAAGATGAACCTTGCAGAAGTTTAGCCAAGGCAAAAATCTGCAGTAGTGGAATGGGAAAAGTGCCTATAACAAATACTTTCCAGGAGGGATGCCGAAGAGGGCAAGCAGCAGCACGGCCAGTCAGGCTTATCTGTTTCCTATGAATTTGTGTTTGCAGATTAAGATTTTCAGAAAGGTTCCGTGAGGTTCCAACTCTGCTTCTGTTTGCAACTGATTTCAAAAGGATAGCTATGAAGGCAGAAGTGCTTCTTTATTGAATATCCTACTGTTCATATATTTTGAATGGCTAATTTGCCTCAGGCACCTGCCTTCACTCGTAGGTATCATTCAGCTGAAAGTTGGTAAATATTAGGTGCATGTACCAGATCTGTTGTAGCAGGAATGCTCACTAAATTGTCTTTTTTTTTCTTTTTTCCCCAGCAAATTAATAAGCTAATCACACTTCTCATTGTTTTAATAGATATTCCCATTAATTACAGTAGTTGCTTGAATGAGGGCTAATGGTGAAGTTCTTAGCAGAGGTACATGCAAACCCTTCAGTGATGCTTAAGTCATATCTTAAGACCGGCACATGAGCTAGTAGAGCCTACCTGCTAAATGGCTGTTGAAGGGAGGCAGAAATACTCACTGCTTTTTGATACTCAGGTGGCAACCAGATGCCATGGATTCAAATGAAGAGCGAGTAAGGAAGGAGGAGTAGCTACAATTCATTTTTTTCTATGATAGATGAAATAGAATCTATAAAGGAAGTGCTACATGATATACCAAATGTGACATGTCCTTACTGTTGAAGGAGAAAACATTAAATCATCTAGTGAAGCAGTAACTGCTATTTTAAAATATATATATATTTTTAATAAATGCATAAAAAATATTTATTGCAACACAAAGTATTTTCAGATAAATTAAGGCTTGTTTTTGCCTCAGATATTTAATATCTCTTTTCTGTGCTAGCATATCTGCCTCTGGTAAGTGGTTCTTTCCTGAAGTTATTGTTGGGTTTAATAGTGAGCTTTTCTTCAAGGAAAGCTGAAACCTGGAAGAAAATAATATCAGGGGGACAGGGCATGCCATTTGAGTATGATTTAGGACTGTGACTCAACAATTCATGTTTGAATCCAACAAAGCAAAGTGGGTTATGACCCTGAGAGGAAGTGCTTATTTTCACAGTTTCTTTCATAAAACTAAACTATTCTCATTATTTTCTTTGAAGAATTTATTCTTTTCTTCTAGTCTTTCTTGCATTTTGCCACTGTTTTGCTCATCTGCCTTTTCTTTTTCACCTCTCTCAATGTGCCACAAAATCCTCTATGGGAAATACTCACAGTAAGAACTCCATGGTCTTTGTGATTGGCTTTGCCACAGCATGAAATACAACATAATTGTTCTCTGGGACTTTGGATTATATTCTTGAAGAAAATGGGAAGATAGTAGCTGCCTCCCTGTTTGTTGACCTATATTTGTCCAAAATTGGAATCAAATTTGGGACCTTGTTATGAAACTTAGTTAACAATATTGTATGTGCCTTGTTTTTCATCTTTGAACTGTGTGATACAGGTTTTTAGGCTTTACAGTGAACTTCGATGAAGGCCGCTGTTTCTCTTATCAGTACTCCGTTCCTCACAATCTCATTTTTACCAGGCATCAGCAGTTTTTACGCTGTTCATAGCAGCAGAGTACTGTGGTCATCTCAAAGGAAGCTGGACACATATTTTTCCTTTTGAAAGATCACTTGATTGGAACTTTTAGAATAACAAAGTCATTTAAAAGATTTCTGAGAATGAGCATTGATATCTGACATCATACACTGACTTTGGAGTCCACTTACTTAACATCACTTATTAAATCTCTACAATAGTATTATTTCTTACAAGTTGTAAGAACTTGATATATTTCTTGAAGACTGTTAATATATTTCAAATTTTCAGAGAAGAAAAGTATGTAATTTGAAAATTCATGGAGAGTAATAGTATGTAAAGTATTTGATAAATCATTTACAGAAAAATGTTTCTTGAAGATTTTGTTTCTGTAGCGAGGACAGCTGAAGTAGCATCCATGAAACATATCACTTTGGACACTGAATTAATGGTTGAATGTGGCTTTAAAAAAGACGTGGATATGGCTTAATATCTGAACTGAAGATATAGGTAGTGTAAAACTAACCATACAACTTAAAAAAAAATACACCTGTTACGGTAGTTGCAGGAAGGTCCAAGGGAAAAATATGAGGGAATATCAAGTGTTTTTCTCCAAAAAGGCAGCAAGGAAACTTCGCACACTGATTCGCAAGCTGAAGGTGGTTGCACTTGTCTCTGTAGCAGTAGGCAGAGTAGGGAGAGACCAATACGTTCCTTAAAGAGCAGCAGCTTCTGTTCACACAGTAGAGAAAAGTAACTGATGAAGGGACATCAACAGATGGAAGAAATGGGCAAAGTGATAGTCACAGGTACTGACACGGATAGTGCAGAAGCTTTCGTAATGGCAAGGGGCAATGTAAGGTTGCAACTGGCAGAAAAGGGGCTGGGGTAATCAGGATGTGAAGTGTTCTGAGTCTGGCCACATTCAGGGACTATATGGGAAAGACCTTAAAGTGTTTTATCTCTAAACTGTTCAGGACTTCAAATGTTTTGAATGCAAAGCCAGAGAAGAGGCCTGAGTTAAGAAGTGATGCCAGGTCTTGGGCTGTGTTGGGCAGAATGGTGGTGGTGGTAGTGAAAAGCCCCAGCAAGGCTTGCAAAGAGCAGGTCTTCTGTTTCGGCTGTGCTGAGCTTGAGGTAATGGGAGTCCATCGGTGAGACATCAGAGGGATAAATAAAATTAGAAGACTTCCTCACAGATCTATCTAGAATTAATACATGAAAGTCTCTAATGATTGTTAACTGGAATTTCAAGAGAGTTCTTGTTCTGATTTTCCTAACAGCTGCAGAGTATATTGTTCATCTGCTCTCGGGGCAGATTGCTGTTCTGCTTAAAAATTATCCCCACTAAGGCAGCTTCACAGGAGGAAGAGATTCAGGCCACATGGTGGAAGTTTTAAATATTGTCTAAAATTCCTTTGTAACATCATCAGCAGAGTTTGACTTGTGCAGACAAGGAATCAATTTCCTTTCATGTTCGGCCCTGACAATTCTTACTTTATTATTTTGGAAGCTGTTTTTTTGTTTGTTTATTTGTGTGGGGTTTGTTTATTTTGTTTTGTTTTGTTTTAATATGGATGTCTTTAAGGGGATACATTAACTCACATTCCTAGTAGCTGGCGTATTGATACTTTCATCTCAGTTTTACCTTTTTGCTATCTATAACAACTCTAAGATGACTCTCTTTAATCCTGCTTACTGACTCTACATTGTTGCTCTTTGTGTGGATGCAAATGTGCATATTTTCTCATTTATGTCCAAACACTAGACAGACAGGATGCACCATACTTGGGAAATAATTATGCAAAACTTGGTCATTTTTCTGTTATTCTTCAGCTGAAACTTGAAAAAAATATTTGTCTTAAATTCAAACGGAAAAAGGCTGCATCTGTGAAGCGCACTATACTCAATGCCATCAGTAAAACCATGGCTACCTGCTGTGGACAGATTAGATGACTTCAGAAGAGTCACTTTTATTTGCACCTAGACCTGCCTGCTCGGTGCTGTTGCAGTGCACCTCGAAGTCTCACGTCCCCCCGCTGGGACTGATCTGGAGCACGCTGGCGTTGCTATCCATGATGTGCCCTGAGAAGCTGTGGATACCAGGGTCTGGAGAGAGAAAAACTGTTGCATGCCTGGTTCTCACCCTATTACACATCCAGAGTTCATAGGCAGGCCAAAAATATGGAAGTGCTGCTTGGGGTAGCCTTAGAATGATTACAGGCTCCTTTTCTTGCTGAGCAGAGTGAAATTAAAATATTGCAAGGTCAGATGATGATGCTCAGAGTTGATTATTATTCCCTGGTTTTCATTCCACTGAGAAGAGCAGGCAATAGCAGTTATTTTGCATGAAGGCAATCCTCTGTGAGATCCTGTCTTAACGAGAACAGCTAATGAAAATGAAATTTACAGTCATGAAGTATGATAATTAACCATTAACCCTACTTTTCTTTTTAAAAATCTATTAAGTATTCTAAAGTATTCTAAAGTATTAAGTATTCTTAAAAATCTATTAAGTATTCTAATTTACCAATGTATTAAGTATTCTAATTTACCTTGATAGATCTTTGTTTAGTTATAACCCAATATTTGGATATAGACAGATGGAAGGAAAACAAGATTAGCTACTAATTAGCAGAATGAGCATTCCCACTAATCTACTATTGTGCATTTTATTGACATCACAGTAGAATACTGCTAATATTGTGAGCAGCTGCTTCACTTTAGACGAAGGACCAAATCCAGGTGTTGTGTCTGTGTTGTTTTTTGTTTTTGTTTTCCTACTGTTTGTTTGTTTTTTAAATACGGATGCCTTTGAGGGGAGATATTAACACGCATTCCTAGATCCTCTCATCCTCGCATCTCAGTTTTACATTTTTGTTATCTACATCAACACTAAAATGTCTCTAGCATCTAGGCCAGTCACTAACCATACATGCAGAAACCTTCTTCGTTTCCTCTTTTGAAAGAATTTCAGGTAAATTTACTTGAATAAAAAGGGTTTTATATGTTAATACACACTGCATACACATGCATATCCATATATATATATATGGATATAATACACACACACACACAAATATATACACATGCATACATACCTGTATATTTCCTTATATAGCATTCTTGCATGTATATATGTTTGGGCATACATAAACACACACGTTTTATGTATATACACTGATTAGGGAGAGGCAGGCTTCTATATAGCCACTGCTGAGAAGTGACAGCAGCCAGGACCATGGTGACCCATGACAAAGAGGGATGCTTGCTTATTACTACAGTAGTTGTTTGTTGTTTGCAAACAAATCAATATGTACATATATATGCTTAAACATGGTCCGGATGATGGTGATTTTTTTTTAGAAAGTCAAATCCTCTAGTTCTGGCACAGTCATGTCCTGTTGCTTTCTATCCCTCACATACTAATTTTGGGTAGGCCATGTTATCACTAATAGGTCTATCTAGTGATGCACAGAGTCACCATAATTTCATTTCAAAATCTGATAATTTTAATCCAAGTCACAGAGGAAGAAGGATAGATGTTTTATATTCCAGTCTTGAGGCTACCCACATATGTTCTTAGATAAATATTTCTATAAGTCACAACAGTATTGTTCCTTATATTAGAATAGAATTTGGTGAGAATAGTTCATTTTGGAGACAGTAACAATTTTTCTCAACAACTTAGGTATGAGAGTAGATGTCTGTAGAATTGTAAGCTATCTGGGCTTAGCAGAGTCAGAAATGACCTCAGGCAGCTCCAACAAATTCAAGGAGGGGTCAGTCTTAGGCAGTTCATTTTTTTTTATATGGTACTAGTTGCAAAAGCTAAAAACTGACTTTTTCATCAGCACAGAGCTGGCAACTCATGCTGTGAAGCCTTATAGAGCTTGAAGAGAAAAATATCCATATTTTAGATCTCTCTTTGCATAAATCTTGCAAAAAACAGCAGTTCAACATCATGATTATCTGTTTAGCTTAAAGATCTGATTAAAACACGTGTTGCTAGGCTGTCTATGCTGGTTTGGGTTTTTAGCTTTGTTATGGAACAAAGTACCTCATGGAACACTTTGCAAATGGTGTTGAAAAGTTCAAGCTTGTCTAGACTTAAAAAGAATGTAGATGGACTTGGAAAGTCCATAGTATGGAGATTTTGCTCTGTGTCTGTGATCTTGGGGCATCGTTTTTCAGAATCATGAGAAGTGCTATGGACAGGAACAATTTGCAAAGTGTTTTGTCTTGTTTGTCTTGTATCTTAGTGAAGCAAGATGAACATTACTGTCTCACCCTTCACATTTTGATCACAAGAAAAGGGGCTAAACACGGATTCAAGAGTTGCTGTATTTTCTCATTCAGTTGTATGCATAGATGAACAGACAAAGGGGAATTTACAGTAGTTGTTGAGATTATTTAGGAACTCAGATTGTGATTAAATGTTAAGATGATTTTTTTTAACTATAAGTGTGTTTAAACATTGTAAAAAGGACGTATAAGGGAGGCTAGTGTGTCCCTCTTATTGAAGAAGAGATTGACAAACCACTGTCAGGAATAGTCTGGATGTAGCTGATCCACCCGAAGAGCCAAATGGATGAGATGAACTCTTCGAGTTCTCCCTAGCCTAGACTCCTTGCCTTTCATCGCTATGGTTGCAAAAGCAACCAGCTTCCTTAAAAATGAGGCAATGCAGATTCAGATACTGCAGCTGCAACAAGTCGGTCAGTTTAATTAGATCAGGACGTTTTCTGAACACCACAGCAGTGTGGGATTACTCTGAACTTTGCAAAAGAAGCTAAGCTCAATGAGTGATGAGCTCAAAAATACTTCCAGTATAATGTCCATAGTTAGCATAGGTGTAACTTACATGTAAAAGTTACAAATAGTATACCTAGCTCTTGGAATTCTAGTCATTCTTTCTCAGATTGTTGGATGCTTTGTAACCTTTGTAACCTTTCTAATTGCCTGAGCTAATGGCACAAGTCTTTGTACTAGTTTTAGAGAAGAGTTCCTGACTTGAAAACCAGGAAAACAGTAAGACCTATTTTCCAAGTCTCTGTTGCTCCTTTACAGTTGTCTCTCTATAAAAGGGGAAGGACAACTCTGTAAGCTGCACGAGCATTACAAAGAGTTCTGGAAAATGCACATGGAAGGAGGCGGGAATAGGAGGAGATGTCTCTAATAGGACAAATCAGAAGTTGGAATAACTCTCAGTTGAGCAGTGCTCAAAGGCCTGTCTTGTTCTTTAGTTGTCCTCATCTATTTCTAGAATAACCCAGACTTTTGGGCCAACCAGAGATCAAGGTGCAGCTTATCGGACAACTCAAGCAGCAAAGGATTTAAATTCTAGAGGTTTATAATGAATCTGACCCGATGTATATTTCTCATATTTTGATCTTCCTGGCCTGTCACAAGAGCACCCACCAAAAAGAAAAGGAGAAAAGAACTTTTAACATTTCAAATCTTAGAAATCTTAGATTTTTTTTTTTTCAGTATCACAGCGCTGCTTTTGGTCACAGCTACTAGTATTTTATGTCCCTTATAACTGATATGGATACAAAAAGGATCTGTTATATGGTTTCCATTTACTAGTGTTTTTTTTTTCCAGTCTCCTAAAATCCTTTGAGCTAGAAGCTAATCTACTCAAAATGCTGCCTTGCAAGAAAAGGTTAAGAAAATCCAGAATAAAATCCCCCAAATAACACGAAGTCTTCAACCTTTAAATGGAATAATAACAGTAACAAAAAGAATCAGAAAGCTTTTCCTAAACCTTTCTGTGAAACTGCATGTGTCAGCTGTTCAGAAAGAGCCTTAATTTGGTACCGATGATGGCATGCCCGTCTGTGAGTCAGTCTGCAGACAGAAAGCACCAGGAGTTCTATCAGGCTGATCCTCATTGAATTTTATTGCTATGAAAAGAAAAGAACAGATGAATCCTAGTTACCAGGGTTATGGAATGACTTTGAACAATAGTAATCAGCTCCAGCTTTTCACTGCAGTTTTATGTTTTTAAAAGAACTTGACATATGGGAAGGATTACTTCACCCTATGTTGAGACAAGTGCTAGAATTTCTGTGTAAAATGCTTACAGGATGTTTTTTCAACTTTTTTTTTTTTTTTTTTCTTTTGAGATTTAAAGGTTTTAGGGTTTTTTTTTTTTTTTTTTTTTTTTTGGATTTAAAGGTTTTAGGGTTTTTTTTTTTTTTTTTTTTGGTACACATGCTCTCCCCAGAAAATATATGGAAGAGGTACTCTCCATAAGCCAGCGGTTATGTGGAGTGTTATGCCAAAGAAGCCATGTTATAGATGTGTTGAGCTGTAAGGACTAAATTTTTCTGGGCCTCGTGCAGGGTTATCGAGTGAAGGAAGTCCAGCAGTGAGAGTTAGGTGCAGTTACACCTTTTCCAGTCAGGAGAGTGAAGCCTTGGGCACATCATCTCCACACTGTCTTGCAGAACAGAGCGGGCACCAAGTAGAAAGGCTTCGAACTAGTGTGTAATACCAGGTGTGCTTCACTGAAACATTAAGGACTCCAGGACGGAACATGGGCTTATGAACGACAAAACCGCCTTATAAGAAATGTCCTATAGGCTAGACCCACTAAAGCTGGTTCCAGAACACAGAGTGAGACCTCTGTCCTGTACAGGGGAGAAATTGATGCTTCTGAACCTAAAGCTGAAAGGGGCAGAGACGCTGCCTTAGGTCAGTATTCAAATCTCTGTGGCAAAGAAAACACCAAAACCAGGAATGTACCTCGAGTGCAAGATGCCTCACTGTAAGGTGCGTTTAGATGCCTCTGCCACTTGGGGTTCACAATCTGGGATCATCTCTGCCAGCTTGGAGCCTAGACTTTTCTATCAAAGATCTAAACAAGTACTGTGTTCCATCTTTACTTGAAATAGAAGAGGCATCCCCACTTGCTCTTCATTAAAGCTTTTGATTCTGTGCTGGAGAGATCTGGCTACCTTTCTCTGGTACGTATTCCCTGTGCTGGAGGACAGTCAGCCTTCATCTCCTGCTTGTCAGGAGTCACCAGGGAGAAGCTCTTGGGCATTCTTGATGTGGGCGTTCTTCACTTCTGCTGATAAAGGTGGGCCACTGTGCGACAGCGCACCTGAGCCAGCCTGCATTTATGCAAGGACATTCTGGGAGGAAATAGTCCCATTAAGAATGATTTTTTATATATTATTGCTGAATGGTTATCTAAGGAATTAAGCTAGGATGTTACCTGGTTTAGAAGAGAACTTCACCTACAGAGCAATGTGCCCTCTTGAAATTTCCATTCATGATTCTGGATCATCTATATCTAGGACAGATGCCTAGACTGGAGAAAAAAAAAAATATATATATTTATCTTTCTTTGGTTGTATTAAGTAATACCTATCACAGTGATTTGTAAGGTGCCTTGTTCAGCTGGCAAAAGTACAGTGTACTTGTACTGTTAGAGTAATTGCAATTTCTTTTTAGCCCCCTACTGTCGGAAATAGAGAAAAACCTGTTCTCGGGATAGTGATTGTCCTTATGTGCATGTTAAGCACCATGTGCAATGTTAAGCCCTGAGCTGGTCAGTCTGTTAAAAGACTTGTCCATGCTTGACTATTCAGCCAGCAAATGTGCATTTTAAGGTGTCAGACTGTGCCTTAGTGAGGTGTAAACTCTTCCAGAAGTAACTGGCATGTTTGCAAGAATAAAAAGCACAACCCTGGATTAATAGGCAACGTTTTATCTAGGTCCCATTGAAGATGCAAAGGGATATCTGGATTTCTCTTCCTCTCACTGATTTTGTTTAGGAGACACCCACACCAATAGATTTAATAATCTGGCCCTTTGGTACACAGAGATTCACAGGAGCTTTTCCATAAAATTTGAAATGTCCTAAATACCAAATTCATTTTTAGCAAAAAAACATTAACTAGCAAAGATACAGGGAGGTACTTCTTAGTTTGACGGTCAAGTTATTATTATTTTTTAGACAATTGTTTCTTAAGCAGGGGGTTGCAAATCGTTAATATCTGTCATGAGTATGCTTTCCTGATTTTTAAAATATCAGGATTTTTTTGCTTCATTGAAGCAACAAATATGCTTTAACCTAGTGAGTTAAATTTCAGTCTTCTTCTGTCCTTAAGTCAAAGAAAAACTTTTTAAAAAAGCTAATGAATTAAAACACATGATATTAGAAAAGCAGAATATTACAGCTTGCACAGTGAAGTTTCTTTTTTAGAGCATAATGTTCACGTAGGTTTGGGTACAAGAAAGTACAGGATCATATCCTTAATCCAATGAATACACAAAAGAAAAGATACCAAATCTATATCTCTGTATTTCTGGAAATGTTACGCTTTGTATATGAAAGCTTACTGTATTTTGAATATATTTTCCAGCATAATCCCAAACTGCTGAAACTGCCTTTTTAACAGATAGCCTTAAATTAACATGGGGTAAAACATTAACTCCCTTAAAAAAATAATATTTAAATGAGGATAATCTCCTGGTATGAGATGGTAAAATTCAGTAATTTATTAATTCTTATAGGAAAAAATAAAATTTCAATTTATTTGTCAAAAGTTATGTTACTGGGACATTAAGTTCTATTTCTTGTAATTAAATTACAAGTTTTAAAATACCTTAAAACGAATGAGAAAGTACTTCTGTCAGTAAAATTTTAGGCATCTTTCATGTGTTTCCACATTTTATGTTAAGATAGCAATAGGCTTCAGGAAGCTGGAGCTGTATTTGACTAAACAATGTTTAGTTAAGCGAAATTAAAAAGTTTAAAAGCTACTTGAAATATCTATTCCTAATGCCTCTGTTCTTCACACACAAATCTGTCTTTTCTTTCTGAACTCTCTTCAGCCTCCCTTCTGATCTGGGAAAAGTAAATATTTATTCCTGTGTAATTGTACTCAAATTGCAAAATTCATTGAAATATCTTTATGAATAATCTTTTCATATAGAAAATGTCGTACAAATTTATCTTACACAATATATTAATACAGATCCTCAAAAAAGAGCAGCACAAATTATAAATGCTAAATTGACTAATATGAGAGACATAATTCAGTTGAATGTGGCCACTGCCTTAAACAAAAAATAAACAAAACAAGACCCAGTTCTACCTTGTGTAGAAATGAACATGTAATGTTGTATTCAGTAAGCAGAAAACTCTTTGGGAGACTAAGATGCAGGGTGAATTATTTCTTTGTATATTCTATTGACATCAGCAGCTGTTCACCCTCTAAACTAATTACAATTTTTATTCAATAAAACATGTTTGCAGAGTCCATATATACAAATATCATAATATGTAATGAATAATGAAAAGTGTTGTTTTGATATTTAAACTTGAGGGCAACAAGAAATTAAGAAGTAGGATTACCTCTCTATTCTGTGCTATGGTAACCTCACCTCTAGAAGCAGAGACTTCTTGGAACAATTTCTTAAGCTGCAATTCTGTGTCTTGAATGAAGTCCCAAGAAGGGCTAGAATGGATCTGGCTAATAGCCTTTAGGACTTAATTTATGCTTTGCACATGAAAGCAATTGAGGAAGGAGGGTCATATGATATTTTCCTAACACATCATAGGAGGAAGTTAAGTAAGCTTGTGCTGTGCTTAACTTACATCCTACTAAAAAATAAAAAGGAAAAAATCTTCAGATTTAGGGTGTTCTTCTGTACAAATATTTTATGATTCATTTTGAAATTCCCGAAAAAGCTTTAAGGGAGGGTAGAAGCATTTATCAAGATCATTTTGCTATTTTAGTTTTTATGTGTGCATGTTATCTATACCTGCTTTGATGTTTAAATCCTCTGAAATCAGAGCTGGTTTTTGAAATGGCTTTGTAATTATATGGTTTGCAGAGTTGTAAGTTTTCTGACCTACCTTATTCGTAGATAAAAAGAAAGAAAGAGTTTAGTTGCGGGCAGTTGTTTTCTATGAAATATTTCCCTGTCTTTGAATAGTATCTAAGCTATTGAAACATAAATTCTAAAACTACATAAGCAGTATAAATTGAAAAGTTTTGCTGGGAGCAAAATTATTTAATGCAGAAACATTCTTGTTTGCTGGAATTGCATAGCAGGTATGTAAAAGGCAAGTTGTGGGCAAATCAGTCCTCTTAACTTTTTGCAAATATAGTTACACTTCCATAAGAGAAAAAAATGATATCTATTGTGTTGCAGGAAAATTTCAACTTATTACTTTATCTCACAAAGATTTGATTTTAAACACATTGGCAGTTTCAATTAAATCCGTAAGATTGCTCCTATGTATAAAAGTGTATGCACACATACAAATCCCTATAGTATTGAGGATGAATCAGCTGAGATTCTATTTAATGAAGTGTAGGTACTGTTACTGTAAAATATTCCTTTTTTTCCCTTTTTTTTTTTCCTTTTTTTTCTTTTTTCCTAATTTTATAGCAAATTACTTTGATATAATTATTGGTTCTGTATTTTTAAGATTATTTTTCAGCTGTTGTTTCCAGACAAATATTTCCCAGGTTTTATACAGGGATAGATGTATGTTGTGAAATAAATTTCCAGAAGACATAAGAGATATATATATTAAAAATGCTTGCTTAACTTAATGTGTGATGCTAGTGACATAGATGACAACATCAGATAAAGGAAAGAAGAATATCATAGGTGCTTTGGAAGAAAGTATATAGTTAAATCCGCTTTTTCACATCTTTGATTTGAATATTAGTTCTTTACCTGATTGTTCTCCACCTGTTTGCCCACATGTAGAATAAATCACAGAGTAAATCCTAGAATACATTAACCATATTCTGTTTCCAGACAGAAGAGAAAAGGAATTGTCCTCATATAACGACCCCTCCTGATAGTAGAATGTAAAAATGAATGAATGGTCTATCAGATATTTTGTGGTCATGACTAGCTCATACTCTCAGGATTGGCTTCACAAAGTATATCTGCCCTCCAGGACTGCACCATAACCTGGTGGCTGCTTACCACTCCTCCTCCTGCTCTGTGCCACATGCAGCAACAAATCCAAAGCTCACGGAACGGAGGTGCCAGAGAAAACAGGGCTTCACAGCCTAATAGCTGGAAACATGCACAGGCACACCTTGCTTTTTTTTCTTTAACACTTACGCTGTTACACAAAAATGGCAATTTCCAGCAACTTAGTGAAAACAGAAGGCAGCTAGAGTGTGTTGTTGTGAGATCGTGATGTTCAGCTATCTCCTGCATGGACAACTGAGCTCAGTTATTCATGAGTGATTGCATGAATGAATGAAACGGATAGATAGTTGGCAGCTGATCAGTAATATTCAGCATAAGAGAATTTATGCAGAAATTTCAGATATATATAGTAAAAGTTATGGCATAATACAAAAACTTATTCATATAATTTAGAGTCCATTCTGAGCTAGGCCACAGCTTTTTCTGGTTTTCTTATTGCTTAGAGATTTTTCATGAAGTAGTGAAATACATTTCTCTCTTTTTTTCAGTGCTCTGTTTCCTGTGGAAAAGGTTTGAAGTATCGTGATGTGCATTGTTTTAATAGCTTCCAAGCTCAAGTAGAGGAAGGAAACTGCAGCCACTTAAAAAAACCACGGACACACAAAATCTGTAGAGCTGGAAGATGTCCTGCTTGGAAAACCCACAAATGGAAAGAGGTATTTAAAATCTGTTATAATTATGTTTGTCTCCTCTTTGAGACTAGAGGACAAGAGTCCATATGATTCTTTATGACTTCAATGAAAGTAACTGTTAGTTTTTTAATATGAAATTCAAAATTAAATCTACAAATTAGCAAATAGTTTTTTTATATTTTTCTTTTTTAATTAGTTTGCAAGAAATTTCAGAGAAAACTGAAAGTAGTTGTCCATTTAAATATGTACAGAATAGGTTATTATGACTTTCTGCAAGGAAGGAAGACTGACTTATGTCATAAAATGAAGATAAGAATAAATTTTAAAAGGTTATTTCTCACCCACAATGTTAAATTCGGTAGTACCATTGCTGTTGATGTCATAGTCTGAATATTGAAGTGCAACCATGTTTGTAGAGTGAGGACAGGGAAAAGAGCCTGTACACAAATACTGGCCTCGTTTCCCAGTACTACCACTTGGTCTAGTAAAGGATGTCTACCCTGCGATGAAATTATGTGTAACTCAGCACATGGCAATGTTTAGCATTTCAGTCATCATTTCAGAATAGAATTCCCCACACGTGGGGACCCAAACAGGGAAGTGACAAGGGAAAAGTCAATCCAAGTCTCAAATAGACAGTGCAAGTATTTGCCAGTTATTGCATAATCACAGTATCTCCTGTGTAACCACTGCTGAGAACAGTGGCGTGCGGTACCTACCTCCCTTCCTTCTGGCAAGTTCCCTTTATAGAAACCAACTCTTTTCTCATCAAAATCCTGGGGGCATTTCTTTTGCTGTTGGTATAATGTGATGAATTCTGCTCCCAATATGCTCCTGCTCCCAGTGTACTCCTAAATATTGGAATATGACCTAGGCTGGCTACAAAGTTAGATCTCTCTGATTTTAAGTATGTGGAAATGGACAATATAGACAGATGTGGGAGAGGGGTTCACAAAGGGGACTGTTAAGTCCCTGAAGCTCTTACAGGATTTGTGCCACTTGCTGGAATTCCCAGGTCCGTGTAGGCATACAGGCCTCGCTGTACAAGATTAGGAAGAATCTGATGGAGGTAACCAAGATGAAATATTTTATTTCCTTCTCAGATAATAAAAGGCCAATTTCCACTAAGAAAGCTCTTCAAAGGAGGATCCTAGCTGGTGCCTTTTCTTTTATTCTTTTTTTTTTTCCTTTTCCTAGAAAGTGCTAATGTATTTTATGGTGCAAGAACTAGCAGCCAGGATGTTGTCTTTTCAAGTGAATGCCATAATCATTGGCCTATCATAGAACAATTATGTTTGGAAAAGACCTTCAAGATCATTGAGTCCAACCATAACTATGTTCTCTTGCTTCTTATATCAGCTAATATTCACTGCAGGAGAAGTAAAATAGCTGTATTCATTTGTACTTTCCTTTAAAGTCAGATTAATGGATAGTATGTTGCTCAAATTAATTGTTACAGAATTAGAAGAAAGTGTTCCCTAGAATCCAGGGCAGGCAGATTTGGTGGTTTGGTATTGGTTTGAGGATGTTTTTCTTTTGCGTTCTTGTATAAGCCTATCACTGTGAAGAGCGGATTACAATTAATAGACCCTGGTCACCTTAGCGGAAGGGAGTAAAAAGAATTACCAATAGACCAGTTGGTTTGCAAAAGAAATAAACACAGTAAGGGGTTGGCTGCTGCTTAGAACATGGACTAGAAACAGAGATTGTACAAAAGTCAGGAATGTTCTTCAGAATTAATCTGTCAAACTTGCTTCTAAGTTTAAAGCAAGTTTTACAACTTGAATTGAATTTGGCTGAGTTATCTTTGACAAGTCCACTCTGTCTATGTGTCTGAGTGAAATACTCTCAGACTGAATAAGTGATTACAGCAGTAAAATCATCCACTATAAATAGTTTCATTCTAGTTCTTTTTCATTATAGATTGTAATTAAAAGCATCATCTTCATGGTTGTCCTCAAAGATGTGGTCTGAGGAAATTTAAAAGAACTACCTCTGTTCCAGAATCTTATCTTTTTACTTTTGTTTGCATATTCTGTGGTAAGCTGTACATTTGTGGTGATGAAAACCTCATGAAAACAAAAGTGTATATAGAAACTCAGTTCTGCCATTTATACCTCTATTTAGACCCTTAGAAAGTTATCCATTAAGCTACAAATGTATCTGGAAAATATAATCTCACCCTAGCATCTGGCATTGAGCTTTTCCCATTCAAACTGTGTAAGAACATTTGTTCTGTTTCTTAAAAAAGGTGCATGTTTCATAATCTTTGTCAGATACTGTAATTTGTGGGGACTGGCTATCTAAAAATATATTTATATTAATTAAATATATAAAACATATTATATTATATTATATTATATTATATTAAAATATACTAGGGAACGTGGAGGAACTGTTTCATATCATACAGTGGTTGCTCAAACCTTGAAATCCTGGTAAGATAATGGAGTAACTAGGGAGTACCGGTGCATGGTTCTGTGTGTGTGCAAAGGAGCAAACATCAGAGAGAAGTATTAATACGACTGTTGTATGATTGAATTAAGGTGATTCAATCTTACACATTTCCAAGAACCATCTTAATTGTCTTCTGCTTTGTTTTGGGTCAATAAGATTTTCCATGGTGATCTCTGGTACAGATGTTCAATTTCACCAACTGGCCAGGCTAAGGCAGAGAGCCAGGCGATATCTCATTAATAAAAGTAATTTAACTTTTGTGCCAGGCTGGTGTCTACCCTTGGGACACATGCCAACACTCATTCCTTTGACCTTGACATTTGCAAAGAATTTGATCTCCTGTCCCTCTGTTCCAGGCATGAAAATGGAGGGTCTGCCCCCATTCCATAATGCCCTCTTATTGATGCTTTAGTATTAAACTGTCCCCATGTGATGGCCTAGGATGTTCACAGGGGCTGTAATCACTCGTTTTGCCCTATATGGATCAGGATCAGGGCTTTCCTTTCTCATTTGCCAGAAGTTTCAAGATTCCTACTCATATTCCAACTCTGAGAAGCTGAACTGATCCTGAGGAGACTGATACATCTACGTTCAGACAAAGAGCAGATAAATTGGTAGGATATTGCACTGAGATTGAAAATTCAGAAGAAAAAGCACTGACTTTCAAAAGAGGCACTCTGCTACTGCCCCGAGCATTAAATATGATTTCTCATCAATAAGGAGTGTTAAAGTACACATAGAGGTACAGAAACGGATGCCAAGCAGAGTTATGTCATCGAAAAGGCCTGGACTCTGAACTTCTAGAGACAAAACCTGTAACCCTTGCATATCACAAGACGAGATGATGCCAGCTCTGTATAAAATCAGTGGTGATGAAATGCAGAATGCCATTTGTCATCAGTCTTGGCACTTTCGCCATGCTGACAGAGAAATATCTACTTTATGATTAGGTTGAGTCTTCTGGTAGGTGTTAGGACCTAATCATCCTTCTGCCTGGGATAGCTGCGGGCTGTCTGCTTTCCTCTGAGCACATCTCACCATTATAACAAGATATGTTTTGAGCAGGAGAGAGGAAGAGAGGCATATGGCAGGAGGGATGTGAACCTTTTTAAGCTCATCACAATTTAAGATGCTGCACCTTTTGTGAGATTTTTCTAGCCTGAGATGCCAAGAACACTTTCTTTCATTTTCACATTTACTTTTTTAAACAACAGTCTGTTATACTTTAATTTAATAAAGGAATGATATAAACATTACATTTCAGATTGTTTGATCTTACAAAAATTTACACTTTTGCTTTTCATATGCCTATAGTGAGTGTCCCTACTGTGAAGTAAGATAAGTAAGCAGATCAATCTGAGCACTTCGGATGCATTTCCCATATTCCTTAAAGGTACTTAGATGGCAATTTTATGTTTTTATCATAAATTTATTCAGACTTCTATGTTAGGGACTGTGAAGTATGTGTGTCAAGTATTGAAATAATATTCTAAGAACATGCAATAATGGAAACCGTACCGTGTTGATTGCCTCATTTCACACTGACTTAACTCATTTTGCTCAATTTTAGTGCTCTGCATCCTGTGGAGTGGGGATTCAGCAAAGGGACATCTACTGTCAGCTGAAGGGCCTGGGTCAAGTGGATGAAGCACTGTGTAGCCGTGATACACGGCCCCCTAGCAAGAGGCATTGCTGGCTGCCTGCCTGTGTGCAGCACAAGTGGCTGACAGATGAATGGGAAGAGGTAAGTAGGGCCTTTCAACCTGTACGGAGTAACAATGTGCGACGTAATGGCTTTTCTTGCCTTTTTTTCCCTTTGGATACATTTCTGATAGCTTTTAGATTGGAAACAAACAAGCGGATACTGGATATTTTCAAGGTGAATCTTGCAAAGCAAAAATGAAAAGGCAACAACAAATTCTGAGGGCTGCATTTTCTCCCTGTGACTAAACTTGCCCATCTACTATTGTAGACACAAGCTTTAATGAAGCTATGAGCAGGTTTCTATTCATAGAACTGTGTAATTCTAATGAAAAGTTCTTTTTAGATGACATAAAATGTTTAATAACTTCATGATGAGCTATCATGCAAAAATCACATTTTAAAAATAGAGAGGCATAAGAAATGTCGGCTAGAATATTTGGTTAAAAAAAAGAGATTGTGAAATATGAATAAATGCATACAGACATACAGACAGAAAAAGAGAGAAGGAACTCAAAATTGTGGATAAAATGTGAAATGATGTACAGAAGAACCTCTCTTTTACTGCATTAAATTTATGCGCTACTTACTGTGTTAAATAAAAATCCAGTTTGTGCAGTTGTGGCTTCTGTATTTTTAAATTTTCTAGGGGAATTTAACCTCAAATATGAAACTCAAAACTCCAAGAGGCACAAGATTAATGTTGCAGAAGTGAATGTTGTGTGCTGCTGCAGTGTTGTACAAAGGTTTAGTCAATACATGGCTGGCATGTTTTCCTCCATTAAATCATATAGAGAGAAAGCTGACAATATATAAGCTTCTTCCAAGAGTTAACTCCTCATGTGAGCACATTAAAATCAGGAGATAAGAGTGAAAGTAGCTCAGAATGTACTTTTAATTGGAAATAAACATTTTCAGAGAATGAGGGTTAATTTGCCTTACCCATTAAAATCTGTATTTTCCAGCTGGGTATTCAAAGCTCTTGACTACAAATACATTGTGTTTCACTGTATCTTCTGGCTAGTTCATAACTTCTTCCACATGTTTGTTGCTTTTTTTCTTGAAATTCCTGCATCCAATTGCCTTCTCTCATCAGATTCATATATAGCCCTGTACATCTAGCATTAATAGTGTTTCTTCAAGAGTTTATCCATCTGTATTCCACTGCTGGTGTGGGCTGCGCTCAATACCAGAATAGTTTGCCCAGCTGTCTCTGCTCTGAGTGCTCGTGTGTCATTTCCTCGCCTCATCAATCACAGCATATCAGAAAATTTTGCAGGTCTGGCATCCGTACAGCTTACTGAAGGCTGGAAGGCTGGCTGGCAGCCGGCAGTTTCAGACCTAATATGTATTCTCATACCATATAGAAGAATTGCTGAAGGAATAATATGTATAATTAAATAATCATAGCATAATCAAAGGTATTCTCCTGCATCTCCCTCTTTCCAAATGATTGGCTTATTCCCTGTGTCACTAGTATTCCGAGCTACTTCATGTCATTAAAAGATCAGATGTTATAAAAGTTGCATCTGTCAACTATATCAATGCTCCATCCCCTGCTAAAAGTAAAGGTCCACACAACTTTTGAGGCTAAAAGTCCATACAATATTTTCATTCTCTGAGTGACTAGATTCCTTAAAGGATCAACACATTGATGGCTTCTGTAGTCCAAGCGTCCACAGTTGGGGATGTGCTGTTGGCATGTACTGCTTACCCTTTCCCATCCGTTCGGTGCCTCCTGCCAGCACCAGGATTCTCATTCCGTGTTGACAGACCTGTTGATCGTGTTCCGCCTCATATGGCTACCGTGGGGGAAGGTGTGAACATACTCAGGGCAGAGGCACACGCTCAGCAAATACAGCTGCCCAAAGCTGCCACTTCTGATTAGTAGGCAATTTTGTTTTCATTTGTTTTACCAACGTAATTTGGTGTGGATGCCTCCAGGATTTTTTTTTCTTTTTTTTTTTTTTTTTTTCCAAGACCAAATTATTCCTCTCCCATTTCACTAAAATTCATTTTCCTTCTTTCCTTTTCACCCAGAAGAACTTTTTCAATCAATCTGTCATCTTGGTCTGACATTTTCAATTTCTCCTCCATCTCAGCTCACATGTTGTCATGTCATTATACACTTTTTTTCACCACCCCCGCCTTTTGTGGGTACCTGAAGTTTGAGAACAATGTAAAGGGTTTTGATTCAGTCCAGCCTAGATAACAGATGTCATAAAAGTCATCTGGATTTTACTGGCATGTGGCAATTGGCAAAAAAACTTTGTTCTGTAAATGATTAGTTTAAGTACAAAAACTGTGATTGTTTTTCTCCTACACAGTGCTCAACATCACACAGAGGAAAAGAAATACACCGGCAAGTTAAGTGTGTGGATGAAAAACAGATCCAAGTGGATGAAAGCTTCTGCGATCCTGCCATAAAGCCACCATCAACCAAAAACTGCAGGACTGCTCCTTCTAAGTATGTTGTACTTACAGGAGAATTGTCACAGGTAAAGTAATTATATTGCTCACACATCTTTTATATAGCTTCACACTTGAGAGTATTATATTGCTGTGAAATGTGCGTTATGTGTGGAAAACAAAAATACCTATTTTTTAATCTGAACACGAGTGCCCAAACTTTCTCCACATTGAACTTTTCAATCAGCCATGATTTATTTTATTGACTCTCTCAGGCTTTTGTCTCCATATTGCGTAGTTCTTGGCAGCTGCTAACCATATTGGTCTTAGAGAAGACAGTGCTATAGTGAGAGATGCTAAATGATGCTAAAATGAATGGTAGTAGGAACACGAACAGGAAAAGGCAGTGGTAGGACCCGTGTGCTATAGGTTATGAATAAGGGTGAGTAAAATAAATAGATATGATAAAATACAAATAAATAAAATAATAAATTAAAGAAATAAATTAAAGAAAATGCTTAAAATATTAAATAAAGCGGAGAAAGCATTGCATACTAGCTGGAAGAACAGTCTGACAAGTTTCCTTTTCTCTTCCTGCGCTTGGTCTCCCTTTGTTGCAGCTGCCATTATGTTTTAGACACTTTTGCCATTTTACACAAATTTGCCACCTCTGCTAGCCTGTCTGAGACCTGTGAATACCAGCTCAAGGACAGCTGCCCTTCCCACAGAATTCCTTTGCTAATTCTCAGGAAAATTCTCTTGCAATCTGATCTCAGTGAAGCAAACGGAAATATTTTCTAGGATTTCGGTATAGGGAAGAGGGCAGTGCTCTGGAGCCTCTCCAGGATCTGAGAGTCAGGACTTTCCTGCTCTTTGTGTGCAAAATCCTGGTAGACCTTTACTTCTGCACAGGTTTAACCCACACTGAGATAGCACATGTTCCATCATAAGCTTTTGTGGAAAGGAAGATCAGGGCTGACTTGCCTGTGATTGCAACGCTGCAGAACGGTTCCATTTCACGGAAATAATGTCTTTGCCTGGGGATTTTATTTTAGTGCTCGAGCAGCTGTGGGTTTGGTTACCAGCAGAGGATCACATACTGTGTTGGAATCTATTCTGTTCCAAAGAAACTTGACTATGGCCTCCGACCTGTGGCGTACCGAGAATGCCCAGTGACGCCCTCCCCATATATTTATAAATGCAATATCAAAGGATGTTCACAAGCAGCTACTTGGAAAGTGGGGAAGTGGACCAAGGTGAGTACAGAGGTGCAAGCTGATTTTTGATTGCTGCCTCAAGCATAAATGCACACCAAGACTAATTTGCTGGTATACTTATCTAAAATTATATGTTACTTTCTAAACTAACCCTAGATCGCTATCTATTTGTAGTGCTCAGCGCCTTGTGGAGTGGGGGTAAAGGAAAGGATAGTAGAATGTATGACTGAAAATGGCTCATCCAGTGACTTATGCCTGACACGCTTAAAACCAGCTGCCAGAAAAATCTGTCAAGCAGAAGAATGTAAGTGACAGCTGTAATTTACAGCTGAACTAAATGTTTTCCCAGATTATTTATGTAAAACCTTTAAATATCCGGAGCACAATTATGCAGAAATTACTTTTAAAATTAACTTCTATTCATGAAATACTTATATCTTTTAATCATTCATTTTGAAGGTGATACTCCCACCACCTGCAAAGATGTCCAGATTAAAAAAGGAAATAGAAATGATGGTGAATACTTACTTAACGTTAAAGGGAAGATGATAAAGGTACTTCTAATATACATAGCATGTATTTTTATAAAATATATATTTTTTAATTTAAAAGAATGCTAAGTGTTGTATTTTCCCTTTCAGATTTATTGTGCAGACATGCACTCAGAGAATCCCAAAGAGTATTTGACATTGGTAAAAGGTGAAGCAGACAACTTTTCTGAAGTTTATGGATTCAGGTACAAAAGTATTTTTGCAGCTTCAAGAGATGTGTTTATTTTGTCCAAAATAAAAGAGCAGAATAACATTTATCTTTTGAGAGAAGAGTAGAAATACTTTTTCTTAGATTTCTGTTTTAAATTTTCAGACATATGAGCACATTAACCAAAATGTAGATACTTTCAGGCCAAGTGTTTTAACCGAGCTAATTGACCACATGCATTTTCTGTCTTGACTTTAGTAGAAACGCTTTCAGTCCCCAGTAGTGTTTCACCAGCGCCAAGATTAATATCTGAACTTCTTGTGCAGTAACCATTTTTTAGTGTTCTTCGTGCAGCACAGTACAATGTGATTATTTTTCACTACAACGCTATGTTATAGAAAAATGTCAAAAAGAAAACTAAATCTTTGCCATTCTCTAGGTTACAGAATCCGTATGAATGTCCTTTCAATGGAAGCAGACGGCAAGACTGTGCCTGTCGAAATGACTACCTTGCAGCTGGCTTCACTGTTTTTAGCAAAATAAGAATTGATGTTGCCTCCATGCAAATTAGAAGTAAGCATTTTAGAAATTGTATCCAATTTGAGCATTCTATTTAAAAATGGTCATGACTAAACTATTGTTTCAACCCATTTATAGATCCAGTTATGCCAGCTAGGGGAAACAAAATTTTGCTTTCAGTTCAATTCAATTCTTCTTGAATACCTAATTTTTTAACCCCTTCCTTTGTTAACTTGTCCCAAGCCATCAAGCTGTTATTCTTATAGATTCATATTTAATTTCAAAGTATGGGTTAGGTAACTAGTTTCATTTCTTTCTTTCTTTTGGGGGGCGTGGAGGCGAGGAGGGCTGGATTTTCTTCCTGTTATGCCATTTCCTGCTAGATTAAAGACTCTTTTAGTCCCTAGCATATTTTTCTTGGGAAATTCTTCATATGTTGTAGTTAAATAACTTCTCAGACCTTGGAGAATGTAGGAAAAGAACAGGGAACTTGCAGCACTTCCAGGTCCCTCTTTGAAGGTAGCGGGCTGACAGGATCCACTCACAACAGAGCTAAGTCCGAGTGCACATCAACCCTCCTGCTACCCCCACCGTATCTCAGAGAAGAAACCAGGCGTGTAGGTTGGATTGACCTTGAAGATGAAGTCTCCAATGTTTATTTGTAAATACTGTTTGGAGGGCTCAAAACACATCCATGAGTAAGGTTTCTGTGTCTCAATGAGGTAAATTAACTCAGAAAGTATAAAAAGGTCAGTGTCAGGAGCAGCGCCCAGCGTTGCTCTAATTTGCCTTGCTCTTATTAGGAGGCACTGGCTGCTCTAGGGACGGGGTGCGCTTTGCGCCAGATAAAGATTTCAGACCTTGGGCCTCTTGAAGGTGACCTATGGCATTTCTAATACATACACAATGTATGCTCAATAAATTAACCAAACAAGAAAAATGGACTTAGTATATCCCACAAACAGAGAGAGAGAAGGATATTAAAAGTTATCACATTATTCAGGTTAATTCCCCTATGTCAGTATACAAATTTGTAAATAATAAGCTAGAAAAATCCATAGCTAGCTTTTCATGCAGCTATTACTGAGGAAATGTCTAGTCTGCTTTCGCATATTTGGCATCTGGAAATCTACCTTGAATATTGTTATTATTAGTCAAAATGGACTACCTGGAACATAGTTTGGGAAAATTATATATTCATGCTTTTTCGCCCTGTTTTCACTCAAACTTCTAATACAGCAGTTTCATTGTTGAATAATTTTCTGTTTCTTAGCCACAGATTTTCTTTTTGCTCAGACTGTACTTGGGAGAGCAGTTCCATTTGCTACAGCTGGAGATTGCTACAGTGCTGCCAGATGTCCTCAGGTATTTATGATTTCTTGTGCCCTCAAAGCGTGCACTTAAGAGAAAAGAATGTATATGACTAGTGGAAAGCTGTAAGGTGCTAAAACAAATTCCTGTTCAGTCTCATCTGTATAGTACTTCATTAAGCAATTCTTTCTTGGTCCTCTTTCCCCTATCCGCGTTTTTTCAATTTCTCCCACAAATTGTTTACCTCACACTTTCCCCCTAGGTTTCGTGTGTGTCTATCCCTCTTTCTGATGATTTCATTATTGTTCTCCTCCTCCTTGAATTCATACCTAGATATGGAGTATCCTTGTTTCCCTAAATTCCTTCTCAATCTTCTCTTCCAATGACTTTTCTCTGCTATCCTCCTACCCAATGTTGCTTTTTGTTGCTCTTTTCTCCCAGCTTCATATTTTTGAAGGGTAATAAAGCTGATCCCACTACACAGCGTCTGATTCATAGACATATCTATGAATGTGCCTAAATTGGTATTTTAGTATGGACTGGGTAGCGCTTTTTGAATAAATTGCCTTATGTCCTTGCTTACTGTGCTTTGCTTCACATCATGGATCTGTCTTGGAACACATGAGCTGGATTTCTTTAGAAAGCAACTACATCTGGACGAGCTCTGGAAGGGCCTTAATGCACTTCAGCTACTCATGAGAATGCAAACTATGGGACTAGAGGAGAGTTAGTCCAAAGTAACACTGATCTGTGTAATGTGTACTGACTATGGGCCCTTTGAGCCGATGGTTTAACTGTGCAGATTTGCTCATACTGCATCAGACTGATTCTGACATAACCCTGGTCTGAGCTCATCGACCTAAACTACCTTGATTATCCATTGACAATTGGGATCTTTTAGGAAACTATTAATCTAATCTTACCCTTTTATAAGATGAGATGAATTGCTTTGGAAGTGTGTATTTCTTTTCACTGAAAGAGAAATAAGACCAGCAAGCTCAGAATTGCATGGAGGTGAATCCCCACTGTGTGTCTAACCCGACTGCTTAAGCATAGTCAGGCAGGCTGTGTGGGTAGAGGCACTCAAGGACAGCTGAATACGCACAATTTAGGTACAAAAGAAGTGTCTAAGCTAGGCAAACTGAACCTCTGACATGAAAATGCTCATCCAGCGTTCGTTACCATACTGGATACCTTCAGCCTACAAGCTCTTTGGGCTTAGCACAGTGTTGTATGTGGCCACAAACCCAGGCAACTGCACGCGATCCATAGCAGGAAGTCCTTCTGCTTATGTATTTTTGCACTATGTATTGCCCTCTGTAAGGTATTCACTGCAACTAATTAATGCTTTTTGCCTCTATGCAGTCAACAGACATCAGTTGCTTCACTCTCAGTCTTTAAATCTGTTCCTGGCCTTGAGTGTAATGCATGACAGACAGCTGCTATAATTATATGCCATAATTATATATATATATATATAAAAATATACATGCCATAATTATAATTGTACATATGCACTCTGCACATTTCATTTATTTTCACAAAATGCTATTACCATGGATAAAGTTACTGTGGGCCTGTTAATTGTGGACCGTGGTTCACAGCATTTGTATGAGTTTTGTCCAGATGGTTTCTGTCATTAAAAGAATGTCTTCGGCTTTTTAGCTGTTGAAGAGCAACCTCCCCTTTCCATATGAGCTTATGGTAGTTTGTCCTGCTATGAACACCACAAATCTACACAGAAATGCAGGCAAAACAAACAAAAACAAACCTACCATACTGAACAATGTTAGGAATTTTTTTGAAAGAATTTTAGTAAATAACAAGAATAAAGACTGCATGCTTTAGTTTTTAAACACACACACATATACATGTATATATATATAAATGTATCTCATTGTGATGATATTAAACAATGAATATAGTAGCTACAGTACATAATGGAGAGTTTATCTTTGCTAGCACTTTGATCCTAGGATTTAGGCATTTTTAAATGGGTATGACTATAGACATTCAGCCCTTTATTGAATTGCATGGCAGGGACTTTCCAGTTCTGCCTAAACATCTCTCTGTGGAGCTAGTATTTGCTTTCCAACATTTTGAGCTCTTCTGTGAATGTAATTTAATCATTTTCTGTTTCTGAGCTTCTTTTCTAAGTTAGTGAAGTTTGCAGCTTCTAATATAACTCCTGTTCACTTATGAACTGCCTGTTTTACTGCTAGTTTTCAAAGGATGCATTTTCGTAAGCAAAGATTTTAGAATCAATAGAATGATTAGAATCAATAGAATCAATTCATTCAATATTTTGTATAGCAAAGCATTCTGTTTAGTGGTAAATTTACTTGTTTTAAACTCCACTTTCATTGAACACTTTCATGTTCAATTATGTTAACAGGTAAACTGAGATAGAAATGGGAGGTGATAAGAAGATGGTGTTTGGATAGTGTGCATGCAAAAATTTGAGAAATTAGACAGCCAGAAATGATTTGCCTATAATCTACAGGTAGCAGTAGGTCCTGACAATGTTATCTCCAGAAAGTTCAGCAACTTTAGAATATGTGCCTTTAAAGAAAGAAAGCCTCCGTCCTGCAGGAGTGGCACGTCTGTGCTTTCTGCCAAAGAAAATTGAGCATGTAGAAAGGGGGCTAAGCTCATTTAAATTCCCTGCTGCTAGTCCTGTGTTCAGACTGGGCAAACAGATGCTGCAGATAGCTGACCCACAGGTACTGCTTACTGCAGAATAACTTGTTCCTGTGTCTGTGTACCCTGAGTGTTTGAAAAAGGATATAATGCATTCTAACTAACCCAGCTTACGTACCCACTTTTGGTTGATGTCTGGATGCAGCCGAAGTAGTGTGTGCGGATGTCCCAGTATAAAGCAATTTAGAGTTTATCATCAGCTCTGTATTTTGCCTTTTGTTTTTGTTTTGTTAGGGACAGTTCAGCATTAATTTGGCTGGTACAGGTCTGAGATTATCCAGTACAGTTAGGTGGATTGCTCAGGGCAACTACGCAACTGCTGACATACACAAATCCCACGTAAGTAAATGTTCCTTTTCTTCACCTGCTGTTACGGCTTGGAATTCTGTATCTTCAGAGGTGCCAGTGATGACTGTGTGGTGAAAGTTGTTTCTGGCTCAGGATAGTGCTCAAGGTCTCTGACCCATATGAGTCTTCTTTCAGATGGAATATGAGAGCTAGGCGTGATAATTTATGGTTAGGGGTGTCACGGCATCTTTAATCCTGCTACCTAGAAACTTATGCAGATTGACACTACCTACCTGGCCTTCTCATGCTGGTTCTAAAAGGGCTATTGCCATATGAACCAGGTTTATTAAATAATTAGAAGATACTTAACAATACACTAAAATACTTAAGGGTAGCAAATACAGAGTGTTCTCACAAATCACATACCTCCAACTTGATTTGTGTACTAAACCAAAGACCATTTGAACAAGAACAGTAACAAGAGCAATAGTATTTACGAGAATAGATAGATAATAAGCAAGGAATGAAGGTATAGAATGAGTAACAATAAAGGATCCCTGTGTACATTTGCTAATTCAGTGCTGTCTCTTGATTTGGCGTTTGTAGGTGTGTTTTGTTAAGAGGTCTGTTGAGGCAAACCTCAGGGAGGTCTTTGTGCAACTGTAACTTCAGTCGCTCCTTTTGATTGTTCTCTTTGTCTGCTTTCCAGGATGGCACTAAAATATACGGAAGGTGTGGAGGATTTTGTGGGAAATGTATTCCTAACACAATTATTGGTCTCCAGCTTCAAGTACAGTGAAAACTCTGATGTGGTAAGGACATCAAAGCAGGAATTATGTCTTTTAGGTGCAAATTACAGGTGCTGTATATGTATATTTTAATTCTTTCATCTCTGAAATGCTCATTACTGTAAAGCTCACTGCTAAGAATTCCTTCCTGTTTTCCTCGGTGCTTGTTCAGAGATGTAATATCTATTTGTGAGCTAACAAGTTCATAAACCTTCATATTTTAATGGAGAGACATTCATTCAATGTACAATGTATATGAGCAAGTAAATTGCACTGAGGTTACTATTGTGGGTAATGCCTTAAACTGTACCAAAATTATAAAACTTTACCTGTAATTAACCAGTGCAACTCTTTATGCCGTATTCAGTAAAACTCATACTGTCCTGTTTTCCTTGATCAACTATACTAAAATGTAGAAAGGAAAGAAACTTACTGTTATATAGAGAAAACAGATAATATTTTCAAATGCTTCCAGTGTTCTGATACTTCTAAGGAATTACATTCTATCAATACTTTACTGCAGAAAAGCATGTAACCAGTATACTTTCTCCTGAGATAGTTTCTATAGATTTGTGTCTTCTTTTTTTCCCCCTCCCTGCTTTCATTTTTCTCTTTGTGGTGCTCAGACTCTAGCTGTAGTCCTGAAATGTGTGGACAAACCTCTGTAGTCTCTATAGCATATGTTAAACATCCAGGTTTGGTTTTGTAGTGGGTACAAGAAAAGAAAATAGGGAAACAAATTGCTTGGAAATCTGATTTTAAATCCCTGCCTCTTATCCAACTCTACTGTAAAAGCAGTGTATTCTGTTTACTGTACCATCTTGAATGTGGTTGTATGAATATATATTTACTTAACCTCTTTTAATATACATTTTAATTCTTTATATTGGCCAATGGCAGATTAGTAAAGTTTGTAGCTTGTCTCCCTTTTATAATCTAAGTTTTTAGCAAAGCTAGTGAAAAAGCTGGGCAGAGGCATCATCAGCCCACCATGCGCTTAGCATCCATTTTTGACTCAGATTAATTTTTGAATGGATGTAAATACCGTTCTAGCATCTGCTACTTAAAATTATTTCTTCCAGAAAAGTAAATGTATGAAAGGGATAAATTTAAAAAAATGACCGTTTAATTTGTTTTGTATCACTTTAGAGTCCAGAACTGTAGCAATATATGCAGTATAAAGACATTGTGTTCAGGGTCAAATCTCAGGTATTTAAAATGAGATTTTCTATGTGCTTGATAACATATATTATGTTCCAGATAATTATACATACTTTTTTTTTGACAGTATGCATTCTGTACACCAAATGCCAGTAAAATTTGTAGGTCAAATGGCAGCTATTTTCTCTTTACCCACAAAGAGTTAGCCATGAGTTAGCAGTATGTATTAATTAAAAACAATACTGTACCACATAAATGTAAGCAGCTACTTTTTAGATAACATGTGTAGGTAATTATTTTGTGATCTCTGCATCAGAAATGTATTTTTGCACTATGTGCCTCATATTAGTTGTAAACATTAATACGAATATAAAACATTATTTTCCTAGAAATGTTTACATATATAATTAAAATCCTGTAATTTATAAAGTATTTATATAATAAATATGCTTGTGTGAATGGCACTTGAGTACTTGTGCATTTTTTCATATTGAAGGCTTACAACATAAAATATTGCAAATACACATCAACTGCCATACAGCCAGGTTATATTCATACAAATATTTTCCCTAGAAGCAATTCCTGTTTAAAAGATGCAAACTCTTATGTCTGGGTGCTCTTTCCAGCTCTCGCCATACAGTATTCATCTATACATTTCCTGGGGATTGGCCTGTAAATCATCCACTGAGATGATCTAGGTTAGCCCTTCCTCTCCTCTCCCTTAGCTCAGGTCAGTTCACGTAGGGCTTGGCTCCTCAGCAGCTGCTTTGGAAGAAGGTGAAACACAACCCACCTGCTACTGCACGAGGATCATTTTCATTTGGCCCCGAAACACTGGTGAAGGACTATTTGGCTCTTGAGCGATAGAATAACTCTGTAAAATCACCAGTAAACTAAGTGGCTTTTAACCTAAAACTTAACATAGTGTACTTTTATTGAGTAATGGAAAGGATTTTTGAATAAAAATGCATTTTATATAATTGAAGTAGAACCTGCGGGCCAAGTCCGACTTCTGCATAAAATAGCTTACGTTGCCTTATTTGCATCCCTTTCTTTTCATTTTTCCCCTTGCTTTGGTGTTTCAGCCCTCCTTTAGGGCGGGTGACTTGCCTGTTCTGGCATTTTATGAATTCCTTATGTCAGGAGCCTGATTTTGTTGAGAAACAGGGCTTAATCAATCACTCTATTTAGACTCACTAACTTTTCATCTCAAGGGCAATTTAAAGAAAACATACGGCTGTTGATTGGCTCTGATGAATTTGGAGCCTCGATAATGCTGACATGCTCAAAGATTCATGTAATAAAACAAGAATCATGGATTATACGTGCAGTATTATGTTTTCATTTCCTTTAATGACACCACTGCAGATTTGTCACACGCAACTGCCGAGATGTTCGCCAGAGTAGCAGGGACCTTCTGGAAAGTGCTGAGAGCTCCATCTCGTGGCTCTATATTTGTGCCAAGACACCCTGCTAAGAAGTCGGGTAGTTCCTGAGCTGTGGTTGATGTTTAGGCAGTGACACCTGGAACTGCCCAGTCACCGTTCCGCACAGAATACATTACTTAAGGAATAATAAGTGATAACGATGATTTTAACCATACTTTTCCTACATATTGTAGGTGTTGATGTATGTTTTTGATAGATGATCATATATTTTGCTTTACCTAACAGAATGGCTGTAATATCCAAAATGTACTTTGAAAATATGGGGGATTCTTTTTCATTTCGATAACCTTGAGTATGTTTAGCGTAATTTATCAGCTTTGTTTACTGTTTGAAATAAAAGTGATATAGAAGTAGGATGATTTTCATGTCTTTTGTAGTTGTACTGTGGTTACACACGAGATCTTTGAGAAATTCAAAATCTGAATAAAAAATTGCTTTCTTGCCAGTGCTTTCTATATCTTAGAAAGACTTTTTTGGTTTCCATAAATAAATAGATTCCCACAACAGGTTTCTCTCATAATCAGTGGCTGCCAAAATTGAACTTATATTAAAACTGAAACAGAGGTATGCTATAATATTTCATCCTTAACTTAAAGAGAAAGAACAGGAAAACCATGTAAAAAAATAATTTTAAAGCAAGGTAACTGAACTTTAAAATCAGAATTAAACGCAAAAAAAGAAAAAAAAAAGCATAATGCATTAGCATTGCAGTAGAGATTTCATTGTAAACTTCCTTGGCAGTGAATCCATAGTGGCTTTATTTATAAATTAAAACACTTGCCAATTACACTCAAGAAAGACGCCACCAGACCCTTTCTCTCAAATTAACTTTTGTGATAGAATATAGTTGTATATTTCCACTTTGTAGATGTGGTACTTGAGCCATGAAATGCCCAAGTCTACACTCATACTTACTTTATACTTACTGAACCACTGAATAATTCTGTAGTATCTTAGCACAGGTCCAAGTAATACTGGCGGTCAGCTTGGTAGAGCTGCTACTAGATGATGTCCTCAAGGCTACCCAGTGGCAATCCTAGGCAAGAATTCAAATCCTATGGGCTAGCTCATGGTCTCTCTCATGTGATGCCTGCTTCGCTCTCCTATACGTCTTGGCCATCGTATGATGAGCTTTTATGATTTTTGAGGATGGTCTCATGTTTATGTGTTAAAAAGGCAACTTTGAGGGGCCAGATCAGTTTCTCTCTGTTTTCCTTTGCAAATAGTTTGAATAGATCATAGGAAAAGCAAACTAGTGCTTTTAAAGTGCATTCTTTCTTAGTGATACTGGCTTTCCTTCAGACAGAGGTACTCTGATAATAGCAGGGGAAAATTACCTTCTGCATTTTATTCAGGCAGAACAAGCTATCTATTTGACTTGGAGTCATATCTGACATTTAATCATCTCATCCACAGAAGGTGGTTTTCTTTTACACAATTAAGTTTATTTTGCAATTCCATAGCTTGAGAGGCTTTTCTTGGCCTTGTTTATCCTGGCTTTAGCAATGTGTGCACTGTTTCTAATAATTTTTCCCTTGTGTTCAGTTTACAGATATTCCTTTGAATTGACTGTATAAAAATCCTGTAGCAGCAAAGCAGAGCGAAGATCTAACCGTATTTATGTCTATATTCTGTTTTTAAACACGAACAGCTGTACATACATTCATCTGTCTCATGTCTGACTCAGTGCTGCCATCCAGAACCTTTTCCTTTTTAACAAACAAATGTTTCCTTCTTTAATCTGTATGTGTTTTATCTCTGTTCCTGCTACAAAATTTTTTTGTCCACGTTTTTCAAATTGTATTTATATAATTAAACAAAGCATGCAATAAGCACCCACAGTGTAAATGGAGTTCTTTAAGATACTACAGAGTAGCTGAAGTAAAATAAGCTATTTCTGTCTTGCATGCCTTGCATTACTGTTTTGTTTTGGAAAGAAAAATCCTGCATTTATGAATACTGAAAGACTCTCTTCAAAATCAGTCTGCGGTCTTATTTTACAGTCTGATTTTCAGAAGCAAAGGACATTCAAAGAGAGTTCATGAATTTTCTGTATGCAAAAGCCTGAAGTGATTGATAGCAGAACCATATATTTGTGCCTGGTGGGATGAAATCCCTTTTTGCACTCGGTTCTCTCTGGCAGCAGCTCCTTGATTGTTATAATGACATTCATGGTCAGTTCATTATTCTCTGCATTTTTTGATGTTCCTTTAGAAGCTGGAATAATTAAAAACATGATTGTACAGAACACTAATTGAAATTTATGGTTGTAAAAACAGGGGACAGAATGTTGCTTTCTAATGCTTTATATTTAACATACCTTGCAGAATAGGCTTATTGTAGAAATATTTATTTAACACCCCAGTAAAGAAAACAGAAGCCCTACCAGTCAGTGTTCCTTAAAGGTCTCCACCTCAGGAAATTCAAAGAAAGACACCACGAGGAACACTCTTCATCAGGATTTACAAGGTATTTGTCTAGAAGAAGTCTTTGTTTTCTTACTGAAACTAAAAAAAAGCCCCACCGACTCCACCGTCTCCAATTCCTCGATTAAATTTGCCCAAGACTTCTGAGAGAAGGGACGAAGTTTTGCATGGAGCTAACTTAAAAGTAGTCCTAGGAGAAGTACTAGGAAATGCAGAGTAAAAAAAGACATTTTCTAGTGTCTCATCTTTCATGCCCTGGTGAGAGACTCATTGCTATTCTTTCTTGCACAATCAATCATCAGGTGTATTTTTGATATTAAGATGCAAATTAATTACTAAGAGGGAACATTTTGAGACAGATTTTTGGAGAATGCCAAGAGGTAGGCATAAGAGAGAGAGATTTGCTTTGGATTTGATGAAGTATGCCCCTCATCTGCAATGTGTTTGCCTGGCCAGATGTCGCCAGTATTGCTTCATATGAAAACCAAGGTTTGGAATATTTTCAAAGCAGCAGAAGAAGCAAACTCTGGAGCAGTTATTTCCAGCAGTAACTTAGCCCCTATTTAAACAGAGGTACAGATAGGGATTTATTTCTAAAAGGGAAACAAGCTTCCAGCTATCCGAAAAGCTTACCTAACCCAGGATCAAAGAAAAAAACCACCGTTGTTATCAGAGCCTTGTTGCTACTGCCATAATAAATTATATATAAGCTATAAGAATCATGCAATTTTAATAAAAGTATATCTACAGGCAATTCTGTGCTGTGCAGTGTCTTTTTCTCTCAGCGTGCTTTGTTTCATATACCACAAATATCATGTTAATATTACTTCATATTTTTTTGATGAATTGACTTTCTAACTGAAACTGCCTTCTTTTGGAGGAATGAGGTCTTCAAAATGGTTCTACTTTCTGGAAAAATGATCTAGTGTATTTTATTATTGTGGCCCCAGAAACACATATTCAAACATGCACATTCAAACATGCAAATACTTCTACCCAACTTACACATAAACACTCTTTATAAAGTCTATTTTTAAGGCAGAAGGCAGAATTTGGCACAATCATGAAAAGTATCTTATAAAATGTGTCCTTTCAGTGATGCACTGCAAGATTTTATGTGAATTAGTGTGATGAGCATTCAGTACAATGCAAGAGTTTTAGGCTCTGATCCCTCACAGCACCTACCAAAGCCCTGAATAGAATTCCAGGAATACGCACATAGTTCTGTGCCGGTGCACAGGCCTAGCAGGGGAATCCAGCTCTCAATGTTCAATAAACAAGGCTGTATTTTTCTTCCTGTGCGTGCCTGTGTGTCTGTATTTAAATGCATATTTTAGTATCGACATTTGCACCTGGTAATGCATCTTCTCTAGCATTTCATCCAGCACAAAGCATGTACTTATTTTGCAAAACATACTATTATTAATAGGAAAACAGGAGAAATGGTGCAGCAAAGATTGTCTTTTGTTTTCCAGTCTGGAGTTCGTGTTTAAAATGTCTTATTCAGAAACCTTTCCAGATAAATTCTCCATAGCTACGCAAGTGCTGCTAAGTCACACTGCCTTTACCAGTTGAGCTAAAGCTGAATGCTGTGATCAGTGCCATGCCAAGTCTGAGCTAATAGTATCAGGCTATTAAAAAGATTTCCTGGCATGTGGAAAATTTAGGTTGTCATCTCTACAAAGGTGAAACTGCCAGATAGTCTTAAACCCCGATCTTCTACGTAAGGGCCTCTAATTGCTGAATTACAAGGCATGTCATAGACCCTCCCTCGCATCTATCACCTCCACATTTGCTTATTAGGCTGGAGAGTGGTTTAGTTTTTTCACCTGGTTGACCTCATCCATGCTCTAGTGATACCCATCATCAGGAAAGGGCTCATTTCTGGACTCCTAAAGGAGAGAGCTGCCTCCCTAGATTTCAATAGTCAACTTAGAGTTTCTATCTCCGCATTTCCTCACGGCAATGGAGGTAGTTTGCGCCCCAGGAGGGGAAGCACTTTCTGTGAACCTCGTAACTGCTTTCTTCCCGGGCACTGCGAAGGAGCCTTGGTGTCTTGTGTGTGGCCGTGGCCAGCACTACATGGCAGAGCATCTTGGACGCTCACCACTGCACCCCAGCAGGTACCTCCCTCTGCCCGTCTGAAGTTCAGAGGGGGCCACCTGCCTTTTAACCTGTCAGAAACAGTCAGATACATCCGTTGCGAGATATGTCATCTTTAAAACTCACATTATTTATGAGCTTTGTTGTTCTTAGCTTTTATTACTTGCAACAAATTTACAGATTTATGACAATAACAGGAGGTTCCTGTTGATATCAGTGGTCTATTATATGAGGTCCTATACAAGCAGAGGCCTCAGGAAAAGAAGCTTAAAACACACAAACCTGATAGTGAGACATTTAAGGTGCTGCACTTAGTTAAAAAAATGGGAAAGAATCTGCTTCATGATTTCTCATCCGGTTCAGCACAGAATGAAGTCTCCCTTTTAACCAGAAAATGTGACTTGGCAAAACAAGAAATATTAACCAGATCTTGCCAGGCGCCAAATAAAATCTCACCTTCATGCTACACACTT
This sequence comes from Nothocercus julius, assembly GCA_013398735.1. NCBI lineage: Eukaryota > Metazoa > Chordata > Aves > Tinamiformes > Tinamidae > Nothocercus > Nothocercus julius. The sequence continues at coordinate 9,667,137 of VZSV01000004.1, forward strand.
ATACGTGGTGGCACAGCACAGGTCACATCCATACGGCTAAGGGTGTGAGTATCTCCTCAAGCCAGGTGTCCCTGATAAGCACAAGAAGACACTGGTTGTCCAGAGAGGCCAAACAAATTGGGTGCTACAGCCGGCAGGACAGGTTTGAGCCATTGCTCCAGCCCTGCTGAAGTCATGGAAAGGCAGGTAGCCCTGCAATGTGCTGGAGTCCGGACAGAGAGCTGGCACCAGGCCCAGCTCAAGAGACCCTCCCAGAGACATGCTCTGCCACAGCAGCTTCTCCAGGTCCCACTTATGGATGGAAAGCATGAACGTTGCCCTGTCTCTGCCAGGATGGAAAGAGTGGTGAAGCACTGGAACAGGCTGCCCGGGAAAGTGGTGGAGCCACCAGCCCTGGCAGTGTTCAAGAAACGTGCGGATGGGGCACTTAGGGACATGGTTTAGCAGGCACGGTGTTGGAGGGCTTACGGTTGGACTCAGTGGTCTTGAAGGTCTTTTGCAACCATAAAGATTCTGTGATTATATGAGGTGCTTCACGCGGCTCACGCTGTTAGCCTGGCTGCTGGCCCAGATCTTGCTGGCCCTCGTAGTCCACAGCCAAGGGCCGTCTGTGGAGGCACCTTGGCCTCTCCGCTCTGGGGGAGCTGGGAGTGCAGCCCCTCTCCCGTCTCTTTCATAAAGCTTGTGATCCACAGAGGCAGGATTGTTGTTCGTATCCACAGTTCCTTTTGCCACAGAGGAAATATTTAACAGCACCAGGCAGGAAAGGGTCAGGGATGAAGCCCTTGCTTCTCGTGCATTTGGCTGCCACTTCCTTTCACTATCTCCTTTCTTCTCATTAAGAGCACTACTAAAGGGCACTGCTAATTTTCCCCGGTGCGGTTTGAAGCAGGAGGATGCTCATTTGATGAAAACATCTTGAATTTTTAAGAAGCTGCAAAAGAGTCTGTAATTCTGGCAGATTGCAAGGGAGAGGAAATTTGTGGTTTTGAATAATATAAAGCGGCGCCAGCTCCCCTCTACATTTATTCCAGGGGAAATTTTATTAACAGTTGGGAAATACAATCTGAGCCCATGTTTCTCTATCACAGTCCTCTCAGATGTGAGTTCCTGGAGCAACTGCAGTGCAGAGGCTTTCTGCAAGGCCTTCGCAGCAGAGCAAGGAGCCCGTGCAGGCTTGGCGTGCTTGTTGGATGCTCGTTCATGGCAAATCTGCTTTACTAGGCTATGCCCTTCACAACGATACTGAAAAGAGCAGGTCTTTGCATTTTGGGGCCGCTCTGCTCTTTCCAGATGATGACGGGTCCAGGCCTGACAGTGAAGCTGGCATGGGACCAAGAGAGATCGGGGAGAAGGGTCTCACCACCGTGCTACCTACCTCATGGCTTGGCCATGGCCATGGCAAGGAGGAAGAGCTGAACCCCTTGCACAGGCTGGAAGGGGCAGTCTGGTGCTTAGTGAGATCAGCCCCATGAGCCTCGCAGCTCCCGACTGGCCAGCGCTGACTCAGGATAGGAATATGGGCTATGAGTGCACAAGAGAGAATTCAGCAACATCTGGTTCACATTTAGCCAGAAAAGGTTTGCCTCAGACGCCAGCCGCTCGCACCGACACAGAGAGGGAGTGTAATTCTCAGGCATCTTCAAACTCGAATGGAGCCATTCTGTGAGAAGCTGTAACTGTTTATGTTAGAAAGATGGTTTCTCTTCCCCTTTGTTGTCCCCGCTTTCAGGAGAATCCACACACAGGTTTTGGGGGAAGGATTTGGCTTGCAAATGGGCAAGTTTGTTCAGCAGTACAGTAAAAACTGCAGGAAATCTAAAATGCTCGTTGTGCAGTATCATGTGCACTGACACCAGTGTAATATTTAGAGCAATCGCTTCTTCACCATTTTCTTAAGCACAAAACGACCCACAACTGGAAGTCAGATGCATGCCAGATGTTACCCTAATTTCCCACAAGATGGTAACAAAGTTATTCTAATTGCTTAACACTTTGATATGTAGTACATACAGATTTAGCAACTCCTAATATTTTCTTACCACACAGTTACATTAAACTCTGCTGGTATGACATACTTTGTGCATATTTTAATGGTTTGTTCATTTGGCAGAGGTTCATGTTTTTAAGCACTTTCTTGATGGTATTTTAAATTAACATTAGGACTACATACTGAGTTTCAGTCCTCCCACATCAGGAGTCACCAGTTCCCTAGATGCTGGAAAAGGAAAAGCGTTTTTATTGCTCCTGATCATCCCTTTGCCAGATTGCTCCCCTTCCCCTGCCTCTATATACGTGTGCGTGTGTGTGTGTGAGGTCCGATGTTTCATAAACTCTTTCCTGTCTGAATGACACATGAAAAAAAACATACTTGATAAACTGGCTTGGGAAAAGTGACATGACTACACAACAGCCACATGGTCACCAGAGCAAGTCCAGGCACACAGTGGGGAAGGGCTGAGGCTCCTGAGATACAGGAAATCAGCTGCACACCATCTCCTCCACCTCCAACCCCCAGCTGCTGAAATACTCTTCTTTTTTGCTACCCAAGTGGAAAAACCTAAAGGGGCCTAAACTGCAGAACTGGCCTCTTGAAAGTCTGACCTTCAAAATGGAGGAATTCCTCCTTGCGGACTGCTTCTGTAGTCCAGAAAATGTCACTTCCTTGGGTGCTGAAAGGTGTTTTAGAAACGGCAGAGAAGAAAAAGTGCTTTTTCAGCCTGTCAGGGGGAACTCTGCAAATAACTAGCTCTTGACTTCAGTGAAGGCAGGAGCAGATTTTTGCAGACTGAATGACTCTGGCCATATAGGTGCCTGAGAAAGCCTGTGAAGAAAATGCATTCCGAGCTGGATTTCTATCAATAGGTGGCAAGATCAGACTAGTCCTTTAGCTAAGGCTCACAGATGCATTTTGAGGACTTGAAAGCCATATAACTAGATTTTCTGAGGTGTTCAGACAGCTAATTCACAGTGATCTAAATCTGAATTTGGTAGCTAAAGCTCTTCCATTTCTGGTCAAAAATACTACTGAAAAATAATTCAGGCATTGAGGAGCCAGGGTTAAACGCAGATCTCGTGTGAGAGACCTGGGCTTGCAACGACATCCAGCTCGCTGTGAACAAGCTAGCCGGGCTGTCAGAGGCAGCGTGGCCATGGGAGCATGGCACCTGCCCTGAAAATTAGCCCTCCGGGAACACGCGCTTGGATTATTTTGGGAATCTCACTTCCCGCTGTCAGCACTGCAAAGACATTCACTGTGCATTTCTTCTCTACAGATATCAGTCAGAACTAATGCAGGATGATTGTGTTGCACTTGTAAGTTTTAATGCTACCTATGAAATCCAGTTGGATTTATAGAAACATTGGTTTGCTCCTACGCTGGGAGACTGGAATCTAGCTAAATGAAAAAACACATTTTTATGGCAGTGTAAGCGGAAGCAGAAAGATAGTTTGGACTCAGGGACCTCAGCAGCAGCAACTTATCACTCTAGCAGGGCTTGTTTTCCCGTTTTAGTTTTCATTTTAATTTTCAGCATTGGGTCTGTTTCTTTTTTTTCTTTCCAAATACCATATAACCTCCACCCAGGATCTGCTCAATGACAAAATCCGTCACAGATATACACATTAGAAATTGCTCCAGACCTCTGCTATACCTCTCCTACCTACCTCTGTCTGGCCCTTGGACATGCAAGAAGCCCTACCCCCTAGCCAGGGCAGGAATATGGGTGAGTTACAGCTGTGTGCGCCTCTTCATTAACTGTTTTTAACCAAAAAGCAAGTGAATGATCACAAACACAACTATGTTTTGTCTGAAACTGGTCTACTCACACTCGCTGCATAAATTCCTAATACGAGCTTAGGTGCCTATACCCATGCTCAAATAAACATGACTTCACTGTGAGCATCTGCCATTCCCATGGCCATCGCAGACACTATTTAAGTGTGCAGTCTTTTGCACCCAGCTGTGCAAGTTTCGGTTTATGTTTCCAGAGGCCTACAAGAAAGCTCATTTTTGTGCAAATATTTTAAAGGTAAAATCAAAGCAATCTGGAAGAAAGCCCCTGGGCTTACCGTGAATTCTGGGCAAAAGGAAGGAATGCTGATCAAGACTGCTCTTACTAGCAGAATACAAATGCTGTGCCAATCAACATGGCTTTATAGAAAACAGCTCTTGTCAGACTCACCTGGTATCATTTTTCAAGCTATTTTAACTTGGATGTTATAACAAAATAAAGTTGGTTCATCAAGGTTATATGACAGATACAGGCTATGGCAGGGCATTTAATGCGGTTCCTCATGCTTTTTTCATTAGCAAAAGCAACAAAAATGTAACTGTAGAAGAGAAAACATCCTCAGATGACTACATTTTGAGTCCTCCCAGGATTGATTCTTAGCTCTATGCTGTTTAATGCATTTACTAGCAAGAAGGGAGAAAAGTAATTAAACTGCGGCTGCAAAACTCTGCACAAAACAGAAAGAAGGAAACGGCACCTATTGCAAAGGACTGATCACAGACATTGGCGAATCTGAAAACTTTGCACAGGTAAATGATGCATTTTGACACGGCCAACTGCAAGGCTCCGAGAGAGAGGGCTCAGTCACACAGGCACCGGCTGTCTGGGGAGCAGACACGTTCGAAAGAGACCACGCAGAGACCATCCTGGCAGAAGTAAGAATGAAATCATTGCTAAGTAATCTCAAATATGAGATTAACTTTCTGCTGTACCTGAGCCTGAAGGGAAACTGTGAAGAGCTCAGGTTTTATTCCACTAATTTTTTGGTCATCTTTTTAGGAAGGGATCAATCTGGATGACCTGCTCTGATATATCCAGTTTTCGGATGTTTGAAAGTAATTAGTTGTTGAAGAAATTTACCAAGGGCCATTGGGGATCTGCTAGCATTTTGTGATCATCATTGAACATTTTGCTAAACAAAAAAAAATAATTTAATTACAGCTGGAATTTGAAATAATATAAAAAAAATCTTCTGGAAATGAGGCTAAATCACAGAAGAAGTTAGATAGGGAAAGACTTCTATAAGTCCCCTAGTCCAACTTCCCTCCACCACTTTTAAAGGAAGGCCAGCTAGGTCAAGGTGCTCAGGATGTCCTCATCCAGTTGAGATTTCACTGTTTCCAGTGTTGGAGATGCCATAGTTTCTGGGCATCTTCTTCAAGCATTTGAGTACCTTCATTGTGAAAAAAAAATAAAAGTCCCAATATTCAGTTGGAGTTTCCCGTGTTGTGATTTGTGTCTGCTGTTTTGACCTATAATTCAGCATCTCCAAAGAGAGTCTGTTTTCATCTTCTCTAATCCCCATTAAGTAGTTGTGAAGAGCAATAAGAGCCCCCCAAGGCCACTTGTCCAGGCTGAACAAGCCCAATTTCCCCAGTCAGCTCCCAACCAGCTCAGGGGTCTTTGTTGGGCTCACTCCATGTCTTCCTTGCACAGAAGGGGCCCAAAATTGTAGAAAGCACATCAAGCTTGGTTTCACAAGTGCTGAAGACTTCCCTTCATTTGCTGCCTACACTGTTGCTAACACAGCCCAGTGTGTGGTGGGCCAGCAAGGGTCCACTGCTGACACATCTCCTACTTGTTGTCCACCAGGATCCCAGATCATTTTCTGCAAATCTTCTCCTTAGTCAGCTGGTCCTCAGCCTGTGCTGGTGCCTGCCATTATTTAGTGCCAGATGCAGGATTTCATAGTTGACTTTGCTGAGCTTAATAAGACTCCTGTCAGCCCGCTCCTCCAGCAGGTACAGGTCTCTCTAAAAAGCAGCCTTGTCCTCCAACATATCAGCTGCTTTCCCAAATTTGGTATCATCTGCAAAACAGGTATCATGATCTGGTATCCTCTGCATGCATTCCATCTCAAGGCCAGGTCTTTAATAAGGACATTAAACAGTGTGGGCCTCACTGTTACATCCCTGAGGGCTGCAGCTGCCAACAAGACACCTGTTGGACCTCACACTGCTGACTACCATCCATTTAGCTGATTTTGCGTGTATCTTGTAGCCCATGTCCCACCACACTGGCTACAAGGATACTGTAGGAGACTTAGGTAAATCAAAGTAGATATTATCCCCCTCTTTTCCCTTGACCCTCCTTCCAGTTATTTCACCATAGAAAGCTTGGTCACCAACAAGATTGGTCAGATTGGTCTGATGGCTGCTTGTTGGTGACTCTCTCTGACAGCCCACAAGAGCTGCTCCCAGTAACTTCTATGTCCTTCACGTGCTCTAAGATGGCTCTGCTCCATAATCTTACTGGAACTGAAAATAAAGCAGCTCCACAACTTTAGAATTAATTGAAAATCTGAATATTTCTCTATCTTGAGAATAGTTACTCCCAGTTCACAGGCATTGATCATGCATCGTCTGTAATTACTCGATTTATGAGGTTTTAGGGCAGTTCTAAAAAAACTGGGCTACAAACAGGAAACAACCCAAATGTCATGGGTTCTGTGTCACTGCTTTATCCACAAGTATGGCCAAACATTTTAAAGCACTTCTGTGTTCCTGTCTGCAGACAGCGAGATGCATAGTCTGTCTGCTTGAATTGCTCTTACTCTTGCTCACAGGCTTTATCAACACAGGGGTGCCGGAGCTGGCTAGTAAGAGAAGAGGCAGCGGGCAGTGACCGTGTGAGGGGCGCGGGGGCGTGGGGAATGGGCCGCCTTGCAGCCAGCCCGGCCCCGGGGAGCCGCGCAGACAGCGGCAGCTACGGGCGCCGGCACGGCAGCTTGCTTGGGACTTCCCAGCCACCGGCGCAAAAGAGGCGGCGCAGAAAGTAAGTTCATCCACCTGGTGTGACATGCAGCCCATACAGCTGTGCCCCAGCATGGCATGGAGACCTCTGGCAGGGGCAGAGAGCCCAGGGTTAAGCAGCGGTGCCATCCTCTCCACATCTTCAAGACCCAGCGCTGTCATCACTTCTGTGGCCTTTCTTGCTCTCCTTCTTGAGCAAAAGGGCTGCTTTCTGAAATTTGTGGAGCAAGATATTCTCTGAAAACTGCCTTTTGTTACATGTCTTATGAAAACATGAGACGTTGTGGCGTTTGGCAACATGCAGGAGAAGAAAAGCTCCGTGCTGGATTAAAGCCATTTTTGGCACAAGATGAAAAAGTATCTCTCTAACACACACACACAAACAGGAAGGAAAGCTCTCAAGGGCACAATCAATTACAGTTCATATCTCTTCTTGGCTGTCAGAGACAGTCACTGGCACGGGCTCTGCTGGAGAAGAAACCCAAAGGGGTTTACAGAAACAAATCCTCAGCTGGTGTATACCTTGCATACCAGCACAGCCCACAGCGCTCTGCGGAGCAGGCTCAAGTAGGCTAGCGTATGATGATACACAAGCACAATGAATATTTTTCTCTTAATTTAATTTGCTTCAGCTTCCTGAAGTGCGTGAAATGAAGCAAAGGTTTGGTTGTTTCATGTTGTTCATGAGAAGATCAAGATTTTCAGAAGTTCTGCTTCAGCCACAGTGAGGACAGACTTTTTTTTTTATACATAACTATGAGTAATAAATTCTAAAAATATTTAATTTAGAAAACTGAGTACTCAACATGAAAGGCAGACTTGCCAATTGTATGTGGGCTGGTCCATTTTTGCTGCTGCCAGAAATGGCTCAAAAACTAGTCAGGCTACAGACAGCAAATTCATAGAAAAATTAGCTGGACGGTAACCTGAAATAGTCACCAGGCCTTCCTTGACAGAAATGACAGTACACCTTGTATCAGTTACAACCAAGAAACACAGCTTTGAGTCTTAGTATTTGCAACTAGCTCCCAGCTAAGCTGTGGTTGATTTTGCAATTGGTGCTAGGCCTTTGCGCCAGCCATGTAGCTCCAGGCGAACGTGGAGAATGGGAATTGAGCAATGGAGGACTTTGCGATCGTGTGCGAACCTGCTACATTGGCTTGTTTTGGATGAAACACTGGGACCGAAGGTGGGAATTTTTCATTCAGTGACGGAGGAGGATTAAAGCCAATCATCTGGGCTGGCAAGCAATGACTGGAGAGATGTCATGGCCCAGCACTTGCTTCAGACACTCTCTGCCCCCAGTGTGGCCGTCACTAGAGGGACTTCTGTCTTGGCTGCAGCTTCCAGCATGGATGAACAGGTATCTCCAGGCTGCGTGACACCGCTGCCAGTCTCCAGCCAGCAACCTGTCCTCCTGCGTACCAGGTCAGGTGGATATGTGTTGTTTGTTGATGCTGATGCTACACTCAGTTTATCTTACCCCCTGCTCAAGCTTTTTGCCGTGCCCCGCTGCCCGCTCGCATTTGCAATCCGAGCACGTACGCACCACGTCGAGGTGCTGCGGTAACGCTGGGGAATGCGACCGCCCGCCTCAGGGGACGGCGCGGATTTCTCTCACCCCAGGGAGGCTGTTGAGCTGCTCCGGGCTTTGGGAACCCAGCAGGCCCTGTTGCGGGTGGCAGGATCGCCGCAATAAACAAAAAATACTGCGTAAAGCTGCAACGTGGACAAGTTACGAGTGTAAATTAGAAGCCTAAATCCTCCTCTGCAGCTCTGAAGATCTGCAGCAATAATTTGAGCCACATGTCTGACTAAATTAATGACACATTTTAACGCGGCTTGTAACTGAGCTTAATCTTTACCGTATTTAGCACGTTGGTGTCTGTAAGTGGCAGTGGCTACAATAAATGTCTCTGAAGCTGGTGGGGATGGAGGAGCCCAGCTGGAGCATCTGCCTGGGGAACGGGGGCAGCAGTGGCCCTGGAGTCCCAAGCAGAGGGCGAATATTTCTCTGATTACAGGGGGAAGAGACAGGGAGCAGTTAATAAGCTTGGTTTCTGTTACGCGGGCGTTTCTCATGGCCGGGGACACCACGGGTCTGGACTGCCACTTTAGCAACACTAAGTGCTCAGCTGGTCCTGGCACCCGCCTGGGACAAACTCCATGGAAGAGCCTGCCAAGCTCCATTCATGTGAATTCGGTTAATTATATGGTTAATTATAACTGATATGAGCATGTTGCAGGCTCTCCTGGATATAACACTGTTGTGAACGTCTTTTCAAGAGAGCACCACGGAGTGTATTCTGAATTATTTATTCACAGGAATGAGTAAAATAATAATAATAAAAAAATGCCTAAGAAGCATAATGGAGAAGAACTGGCGGGAGGGGAGAGGGGGTGCTAAGAGATTTTCTTACTCTGCTTTTTTGTAAATATTGTGGAGCACGTTATGGAAAAATTTTAGCCATCTGTCTAATGGATATTAGCAAAGTGGAGACTGTGTTAAAAATAAAGTGCCAGGTTGTCCTCTGCAGAAAGTTAATAAAAAGAAGGAAGTGAAAGACTGCTCATTATTTTTAATGACTTTGCTTTCCAGCAGAGTGCCTGTATCTCCTACATTCTGCCTTATTTCAGTTCATTATGGCACATTAAACCGCTCAGTAGAATGATGGCTTTGTTCTCAAGCACTGAATTTATCAAGAGGCCCCTCTGCTCGGCCTGACCGGGCTGTTAATCACCGCGCTGGTGCCAGGCGGAGGATGCCGAGAAGAGCCCGGTAGACCTGCTAGTGCCCGGTGAGCGGAGCCCGCAGCCCGGGCACCTCCGCAGCCCGGGCACCTTCACAGCCCAGGGACCTCCGCAGCCTGGACACCTCCGCAGCCCGGGCACCTCCGCAGCCTGGACACCTCCGCAGCCTGGACACCTCCGCAGCCCGGGCACCTCCGCAACCCGGGCACCTCCGCAGCCCGGGCACCTTCACAGCCCGGGCACCTCCGCAGCCCGCGCACCTTCACAGCCCGGGCACCTCCGCAGCCCGGGCACCTCCGCAGCCCG
>VZSV01000004.1:9677606-9722791 GCA_013398735.1 Nothocercus julius
CAGCCCAGGCACCTCCGCAGCCCGGGCACCTCCGCAGCCCGGGCACCTCCACAGCCTGGACACCTCCGCAGCCCGGGCACCTCCGCAGCCCGGGCACCTTCACAGCCCGGGCACCTCCGCAGCCCGGGCACCTCCGCAGCCCGGGCACCTCCGCAGCCTGGACACCTCCGCAGCCCGGGCACCTCCACAGCCTGGACACCTCCGCAGCCCGGGCACCTCCGCAGCCCGGGCACCTTCACAGCCCGGGCACCTCCACAGCCCGGGCACCTCCGCAGCCCAGGCACCTCCGCAGCCCGGGCACCTCCGCAGCCCGGGCACCTCTGCAGCCCGGGCACCTCCGCAGCCCAGGCACCTCCGCAGCCCGGGCACCTTCACAGCCCAGGGACCTCCGCAGCCTGGACACCTCCGCAGCCCGGGCACCTCCGCAGCCCGGGCACCTCCGCAGCCCGGGCACCTTCACAGTCCGGGCACCTCCGCAGCCCGGGCACCTCTGCAGCCCGGGCACCTTCACAGCCCGGGCACCTCCACAGCCTGGACACCTCCGCAGCCCGGGCACCTCCGCAGCCCGGGCACCTCCACAGCCTGGACACCTCCGCAGCCCGGGCACCTCCGCAGCCCGGGCACCTCCGCAGCCTTCTCTCAGCTCCACACAAACCCATTTACCAGTGACTTTGGCCATCGTCTTCTGCCTCCTCTTCTTGCCTATTGAAACCTTTACTTATTGCAGGCCATAGCCCTGAAGTGACCGAGCTCAGCCAAACGACATCCTGGATCTAGTATATAATCTCAGTACACAAGCCCTAAATGCTGAGGAGAGGCCTGGGACAGTATCACAGCTAAGGGGAAACCTGGTCCAGCTGTGGCCACAGCTGGAGGGCCGCCCCACCACTGGCTCTTCCTGCGTGTTTCCTGTAGCTACTGGTCCCTGGGTTCAGCATCCTTTCCAGGGGCCTAAGGAGGCCCTTGGGAAGCCCAGATTTGGTAGTTCCTAAAGTGGGAGGGATTCTCTCTTGGGACAGTGGCCTTCAAGGCCAGCCGGGCCAACAAGGAGCCTGATTTTCCTGGGGCTGGGCCAAGGGTCAGGCGGGATGGGTTGAAGCTGCTGTTTATTCTTTGAATACTTGACACCGCAGGCTGGCTGATATTTTAAATGTATGGGTACAAGCTGAAACACAGGCAGTTCCATCTCCATGTGAGGAAGAACTTCTTTCCTGTGAGGGTGCCAGAGCCCTGGCACAGGCTGCCCAGAGAGGCTGTGCAGGCTCCTTCTCTGGAGATCTGCCAAACCCGCCTGGCTGCCGCCCTGTGCCCCGTGCTCTGGGTGTCCCTGCTGGAGCAGGGGGCTTGGACCAGAGGATCTCCAGAGGTCCCTTCCAACCACAACCATTCTGTGATTCTGTGAAAATCGCGTCTTTTTACATCATCTTTTAACACAGAACACCAAAGTTGATTTATACTGACACACTGCATTTTTCTGACTATCTTAATCTGGGAAATGGAAGCCATGACCAGAAGTGTATTTCCCTTATATAAACCCTGGCATGCTGGTGTTTAGGAAAAGGATTCCACCATGACAGAGCAACATGACAGCTTCAGCCAGGGAGCAAAATGATCGTGACCTTATATGAAAACTCAACACAGAGCCAGTCAGAGCGCTTCTTCCTTTATTTGTTGGTTTGTTTTCCAGCTATACCAGACATGAAACTTGGCTACGCCCTGACAAGACTCTGCAAAACACTCTTCTGGCTGATATAGTTCATTAATAAGAAGAACATTTCGTAGATGCCTGCTGACAAACTAATTGGCAAACAGGGGATTTGCTGGATTGCAGGAAAAACGAAGGAAAGCAAAACTTTCAGGCAGATCACTGAAGATGCTCCTCCTGGGAGGCAGCTAGTAACTGATTTCATTTCCCAAAGGCTAATCCTGCTCTAATTGACTTATTATTAGGCTCCAAAGGAAAACAATCCATTGTGGCCTTGACAGCATATCATGGGAATGTGTGATTGTGGCTCTACTGCTTAAAACACAGGGAGACAAGAGGTTGCAGTGGAATCTGAAGTGACACGGCATAACATTTAGCATGTGCATATGTGGGCTGCATCCCACCCCTAATTGGACATGCAGGTTGGCAATACATTATGGAAGGGAAGTGTGAGGAGCATTGGTTCGTTTTGATCATGATTCATTTTGGGAGAAAGCGCTACACCTTTGTGGCAAAGGCCAGACAACCAAGTATCACACGTTCCACAAAAGACACCCTTGCAGCTATGGCTTATTTGTGAACTATGAAAAACGAGCCGTATGTGGACAAATCAAACTCAAGTCAGCAAGATCCCAAAACTGTGAGAGGTGATACTATGCTCTTGGTACTACAGAAGAAGCTTTAAGAATAAAAGTGCATCAAGATACAGTAAGTCTGGGAGCTGAGCAAAGGTTGAGGAGATTTGCATTTTACAGCGTTGGGAAAATCTATTGTGCCTCTCATTAACAACTTGAAAATTGTTTTGAGTACCTAGTTTACATAATTAAAATACATAGCTAGAAAGGAATTCAAATTCGGTCTAAATTACACAGGGGAAACAATGTTCACTTCACATAATTTTTCTTGACAAAGACTTTTTGGTATTAAAAGTACAGAAATATTATTCCTAAAATAAGAACTATTATGAAATGCCTAAGGGATACAATTCATTATCCAGATAAACTTTCTAACAAGCAGGCATAAATGCATGCTAAGTTACAATAAAATTCCTGTGGACTGACGTATTTCTTCCATAGCAGACCAGATGATTTCAAATTCATGAACGTTAGTACTCAGAAAACCAACATTGTCCAAAGAAGTTCAGAAGACACAGTGAGGATCAGGTATAGTTAGATAGGATAACTTTATTTTAAACTGAAGAAACTAAATGCAAAAAAAAAGAAAATCCAGAAAAAAAAAATATACCTGAGCAGAAAAGAAGAGGTATTTCCACCAATTCTACCAAGGAATTTATGGAAATGCCTCTTCTCCATCATGACTTGAAAGAAATGAGTAGGAACAGAAAGAGGGGACTAAATGAGGATGACATCATTTCATGAATAGCTGGAGCCTTGCAAGGAAGATGTGAAAACCTGGTACCATCTACTGAGAGATGTTTTCCAAGTAGGGCTCTCTTTGTTTATGAGGGAAAGCTGATAAAAAAAGAATAGCCTATGATTAGCCAACCAGAATTATTTTACTTTACTGGAGTATACCCTTGTGCAAGTGACGGGCATTACTAAGTACGTGGAAAGGGGAAGGCTGATCCACACCCACTGGCTATCCTGGAAATGTTGCAGTTTCCCCTGGATGCACCTAAGGGGAGGAAAAAAATTAGAAATGCTCCTCTTTGAAGTCAGCCTGTTGTGGATGGAGATGGAGATGTGGTGTCTAGCTGAGAGGAGGGACTCGTTTCACCTGCAGTTTCAATGTGGGAACACACTGGCAAACACCTGGGGATGTGCTTAGCGACTGGGTCAAACATTCAATGACGTGTAGATTGTCAAGCAGGGTCTGAATTTCCAATACTTTCTCCAAAAATACATTTTCTTCTCCTAGAGACACAGAGATACACTGATATAATTTATGAAAATATTCAAGTTAGAAAATCTAAAAAATGTTTAAAATGCTTTAAAACTTTGGCCTTGCTACAGACTTTTTCATATGCAAGAACCAGCTGCTATACAACACAATAAGGTAAAATACAAACACGGGTGGTAGAGACAGTGAAAAAAGCTATCGGATAAATTGTTGCATTTCTTACTTATTAGAACATTTCCTTGATTTTCAATTTAATTTATTCTGTTTCAGCTGTATGGTTTCTGCACATTTGCTTTGAAACCTCTGTAATTCTTTCTGACATAGATCTAAGGCAATGCAGTGTAGCCTCATCTGGGAACAGTATACAAAGAAAGTGAAATTATCCCAAAGATGCAACAAAAATAAGAATAATAAATTAGCATTTAAGGGTTAGAATGAAAAACTGGACAAGATCAGGCACAAGTGAATCTCATCACCCAGAAACTTAGAAAATGTTAGAGACAAGGATCAGCTCATGCTCTGAACAGGCGGGCCCGGGCGAGCTGTCGTTTCTCCAGGTTCTGGGACTCAGCAGCCCTGCTTTCCGCAGACTCGTGCTTCGTGGCTGACTGACTTTTTAACTGAATTATAAAAAGAGCGAGGCATGAAGTCCTTCCTCAGTGGAATCCACTTAGGAGAGAGAAACTGTCTGAAGAGGGAGTGCTTTGGAGGTTAACAAGGTCCGGCTGTGAAACGTGCCTCCCTCGGAGGCTCCTCCCTGACGAGGTCCTCCCACGAGGAGAGGACACCAGGAGTTGATAGACACAGCCCTGATCTCAACAGGGCCCTCAGGACGATGCAGTGCTTGGCTCACCTGCTTCCCAGGTAAATGGGAGGCTTTGCTCTCCGCAGTGGCGGAGCGCTGCGTTCGCATGGACTTTAACTCTGCATCCTGCTTTCTGCTCTTTATTAATGCTCTGTGAGCTCTCCGCTTTCATGTGAGGAACAACTTGTCTCTCTGTGGACTGCCCCACGGCACAGTCAGGAGCGATGCCAAGGGGAGAAAAGTGCTAAAATAAATAAATAAACATACACATGTACACACACAAATTCTCACCTAAAAATAGGAAAATGCAGAATATAGCATGAACCTACTTCCCAACAAACATTATCCCATAGGCTTCTTTGTGCAGATGCACCTTCCAAGAGAGCAGCCCGGCTGCAGCCCTGTTAGTTTTGCAGCCTTCCTGAAGATGACAGTACAGCTACAGAAACTGCAGGTAAAATACATCCTCAGAAAGAGAAGGTTGTTAATTCTTTTGTGTGCCCTGCATTTGCCACTTCCATTTTGTCACCTAGGAAGTTTCAAAAAGATAGATACAATTTTTTTTTCCTCTGAAGTATTCTAGAGGGGCTGTGAGGATGTTAATATTTATGGCTCTGCCTATCTGGGAAATCAGAGCTCTTCATGTCGCAGTATAACCATTCTGAGCATCCTGTTTCAAGGAAAAGCGAATCCCAAGATTCAAGCAGGCTTGGGGGAAAAAAAAAAAAAAAAAAAAAAAAGAGAGAATATTTTATTAGCTATGATCTCTCTGATCAAAGCAGAACCAGAAAGGATCTCTGCCTGCAGATAAAACGGTCCAGGATGTGGAGTAGGCAGAAAACCTAATGCTTATTCCAGTGTGCGGGTACCCGCGTTTCTGAATTGCCCTCTCCCCAAAAACAACACCGACCTTCAGGCTGCAAGCCTGTGCACACAGCTGTATGTATCAGGCTGTGGAAATCTCTATTTTATTCCGTTTCCATCCTCAAATAAGTACAAACGGCCGGGCTGAGCCGTGCCTTGACGCCGCAGAGGGCTGAGCTGTGCTGTGTGGGAGCCGGCAAGAGGGGGCACTCGCGCATTTCTGACACCGCGACTTAGGACCCGCGCTAGCTGGGAGCAGAGCTGGCCGTGACAGTCCGTGATGAAGAGTGTCGCAGGAAAAATACCAAATTAACATACCCCCGTAAAGAAGCAGAAAATGTGTCAGAAAGGGGGAAGAAAAAAAAAAAGGAAAACGGAGGGGGAAGGATTAATGCTAGAAGATATCCTGGTGCACCACTCTGGGAGGGCTTGGCTGCCCATCTCTGCATAGGAGGCAGCAGGAGGCTTTGCTGAAGCAGAGATGGCAGCAAAGCTCTCCTGGGGTGAAAGGAAGACTGGATCTTAAGTACAGTCCACAGTAGTGAGTACAGCTGGCCTCAGGCCCCCCACAAGCTTTTAAATCTTCAGGGTAATGAAAAAGGGCAGGATGGGGGCTGAGAACAGTTGAAGAGATAGAGCTTGAAGGGCAAGTCCTCATTTTACTAATGAAACAGTTTGGGCTGCCTACACTAGGTCGCTCAAGAAAGTTAAATAAATCAAGCAGCTAAAGGTGTGAAGTCAATTTATATAAGTTATAGCATATAAAAGCTCTGTGTGAATAGTTTCATTCAGAGTAAATCGCCTTAGATTACCACAGCTTAATTTTCTAAATTAGCAGAAACAAAATATGTTTTGATAGTGAAGTAAAGCAAGATGGAGGGAGAATAAACATCCAGTTAATAAATTAGTCATATGCTCAGGGTCTGCCTTTGTTTTGAGCCGCAGAAGTCCAGATCTACTCAGATAGGAAGAAAAAAAAAAAGTACCTTGTTTACAAATGTCACTTAAAAACCTCGGTTGCAAAAAGGTACAAGAAGCAGAAAGTGTGATATGGCTTCAAAGCACAAACCTCACAGTGTTTGCTGCACCCCTGCAAGCTGCTGCGCTGCCAAGGGCTCTCCAGATTTAATAGATTTGAAGTTCAGAAGCCAAACCAAGGCCAAAACAAAAGATTTAAGCCTATAACATTGAAATGAGTTTCCTTGCCTCTATAGTTATCTCTAGAAAATCAGCAAAACAACTACTTCATAATTTTTATAGGACAGTTAGTGCCTTTTCAAGTAAAGAGGCCTTTGAAATGCATGCAGCCTGCAGAATCAGCGTCTCAGATTTATATTCCTGCTTCCGGGCAGGCAGCTTTCCGAGATCCTCTCTGAAACACTTGCAGAGATTTTCCTTTCCCGTTGCCTGAACGGAGAGCTCCTGCTCAGCCCCACATATCCATCCCTGCCTTGGGACTGCTGCTTTGCTGAAGATCTCTTTTCCCTCAAAGAAATTGGCAACTATCCACAGCATTGCAGTACTGGGAGATGTGATCCTCCTGGTGCTCTGTCCCTCCTCCACCTCTTCATGTCTTTGGTCCAGCAGTGAGTTGAGGTGGTTTGCAGAAAATCACGAATGTCCTCGAGCTTGGCCCCTAGGAAGGGAGAGCACCGAGCGCTAATGGTGTGGGCATCAGCCCTGCCAGCATCTTCTCGGTACGCTGAGCCTTGGCTCGAGCCCAGCAGCAAGCAGAACCGCAGCAGCTCCAGGAGAGGGAAGATCCCAGCTGCTTAACAAGGAAGGCACACGGAAAGGCGTTTGAAACCCCTCACAGACTGACTGAGTGGCTCTCTTTTGCCCTAAGAGTTATTTCCTGAAAACATAGGCACAGCTATTTAGGGTTGACATCCCATAACATGGAGACCCAGTCCTGCAAGGTAATGAGTAACTACAACCATGAGTGTGACACATCTTCAGTCAGAGCTCAGCATTACTCAACCCCTTTACACGCGGGGCTATGTAACCATCTCCTTCAAGCTTGAATTTACTCCCACATATTTTCATACTATCCTACAAATTAGGCGCATTACAAGAAATTAAAGTAGGGAGAAGAAGAAGGAAACAATTAATCCTCTGAGAATAAAAGACAAATACCTTTAAAAAAAGAAAGAAGCTTATGCATATATTTGCCCATAAACAACAGAAGGAAATTCTTAATACTGCACATAATGTTTTAAAAACTGTTGGGAAAGCAGACTGAGAAGGGCAAGAGCAAAATGTTGAATCCCAGTAAGCAGCAGCTGAAATAGGCTCTAAATTAATCAGGATTCTTAGAAACTCTAATAAGAAATGCCTGATGAGAAACAGCTGCACCCAATCCCTATAAAAACCTTCAAAAACAAAGGGAATTAAGTGATAATGTCAGTAGAAGGGAATATCATCACAGGATGGTCTCCTGCTGCTACAAAATGCCAGAGCAAAACCAAGTATTTTTCCAATGGGAGATAATTATGATGAAGCTTAGCCCTGTTTTCAGTTCCTGCAGTTGATTTCAACTCTGCAGCATGTTGATACAGATATCATTGGGGAAGACATTGAATTTTACTGAGCATTGAAAATAAAAGCATTCAGTTCTAATGTTTATTGGAAGTGGTATTCAAAACATCTACTCTGCCCACACTATACACTGTTGCGTGAGAAGTATACATATCCAAAATATACCTTTGTAAAGCAGGGGACTATAAGGGGAAAAATAAAATATATGCTCACCATTAACTGCTGAAGGTCTTCAGTACTATAGATTCAATTAAATTAATTTACTGCCCAGAACTAGTAAAGGAGAAAATATCCCACAGAGAGGCAGGATGCCAGCATCTCTCAGGAAAGCAGCTGTCAGCACAGAGAGTAGTTTGTGACATAGCCAGAGATGATGCTAACAGGTTTTAACAGTATTCCAGAAAAAAAATAAATTCTCATCTCGGCATGATTAATAGCTCAGCAAGGTGATGTTGCACAAACAGCAGTTTACGGACAGAAGGAAAAGAGACTTTTTGAGAGATTCTTCCAAAAAGAAATCTTCGAGTTTTGCGAGAAGATCAGCAGATTTCTCCATTACTTTGCTCACTTGTACAAAGTTGCCTCCGAATCGCCCTCAGGAGGAATGTGCAACCTCTCCTGTACCCAGGAACCCCCTTAGCTGCTGGTGCAGCAGCATCCTCAGCACACATGTCCTACACTCCACAGCTTTTTCCCTCAAGCTCTGTCATTTATTTTCTATTCTGCCAGCTCTACCTTATTGAAGGGGTGGTTGTAGCACTGACTCTGCAGATTTAGTCACATGGATAGGTCTGCAATTTGCTACCAGAAGGTCTTGTGGTGACAGAATGAAAATTTTGTGTTTGGCACTTTTCAACCAACTTTTTGCCTTCCGACAGATCTCTTGGCTTCTGCACTCTTCAATTTCCCTGTGTTTAACATTGTCTTAATGCTCACACACATGCTGGAGAATCAATGAATGAAGATTTCACATCTCCCCTGTAGAATTGCCTTCAGATTTGCCACTACTACTCTAAGCCAAGTGACCATGATAAAAAAAATGGCTTCTTAGTAGAAAACATTATATATAATCTATATCCATTCCTCTAGCATTCCCAAGGAAAGCTCCCTTATTTTTCCCTTCAGTAATTATATGATAAAATTAGACTTCTGGATCTGTTACCTGCACAACAAAAGTGGCCTAAGCAGGAAGTTTTTGGCTACGTCAACACAGGGTGGAGAGGCCATCAAGCAGGTATTGAGCCCCACGATGAGGTTTGTAAGGCTGCAGCTCAAAGTCTTGTCTCCCCCTGCTTCCAGAATTGTGCAGTTCCCAAGTCTGTCATCTCAGAGTGTAGCTGAATGCCAAGCCCTGACAAAATGTTTGATAATGCAAATGTATTTAGTAATGATGAGCCATTCTGAGGACTCTATAAGAGTTGTAAACATGTTTGTTTTAATTGAAGTAGGCTAAGATTTGTAGTGTGATCAAACGACAAAAACAGCTCAGATTAACAACTCCTCTCATCTCCCAATCTGACAGCCCCTTACTCAAAGCACCAATATTACCCACTTAGAAAATGGATTTATGCCAACGTTTCAAGCATTTCTTCTTTCAACACACCAGATGGTAGTAAAAATTCAAAATATTTCCTACAACAGCTGTATCTTTGACAACAAAATTAATACAAGTTGAAATACTACTGCTGTGTGTAGGTCATAATGACCAAACTCTTCAGCTTCATATCTAATGTAACAAGACATTTTATAGTTAAGAAATAGATCTGATCAACTCCGTATTGCATCAGTCATGTGACTCTGTCTGTGTTTTTCAAAACCAGATGCAAAATTTAGTGCCTTTATAGTTTAACAGCTGGTCTGATAAGAATGTAAAATACACCTTTCCCTAGAGCTATAATAAATGTGTTAACACTTTCTTACAACCACCCCTTTCCTACAACTCATCATTTTCTTGCCCCAAGCTCCATCTTTACGTATTTGATGACATAAATCTTTTAAGCAGGTTTTGACCAGAAGCTTACTTCCCTTACTCTCTCATATCTGGACAATAATATATGTTTTTCCTTTGGTGTTTAAAGAGAACGAGGGAGAGGGGAAACACAGTTAAGACAAAATAAAATGTGCAAATGAACATACTTGCAATTTCCATCTCCTTTACCAGAATGTGTACAGTAGGGCTTTTTAATGATCCATTTGTTAGATCATTAGTTAGATAATTAGAAAGAAGATGCCAAGCTCTCCAAGTTCTGGTATTTTAAACAGTGCAGAAGCTTTGGCATGAGCTGAAAAGTGAGCAATAAGGGCAGGAAACAGGAAAAAAAAAAAAAAAGAAATCAAGCCAAATAATTTGCCCATCAAAAAGCTTTAATATTCAAGGAATGTAATGAACAAATCATGTTCATGTTGTTATTGCATATGTTTCTATGTGTACATGAGCATTCTTGGTGTTAGCATGTGAGCATCTGCTAAAAAATTAAATTACTTAAGTAGTGCTATGAAGCAAGAAATGACTGTTAGCAATACATGTAGTGGAAAAGGATGGTCTGGTGGTTACTGAAACCGGCTTCAGCCTACGGAGGGCCAATTTCATCTCCCTGCCCTGTAACAGGCTTCCTCAGCGGCCTTGTTAGTCACTGAGTGACCTCGGCGGTGAGTGCTACATCTCAGGAGCTCTCCAAGGCCGTGGGTCCATGACAACAGCGGGCACTAAACCCACAACTGCCTGGATCTGACCATCCTCTCCTGGCGCATTCTTGCCTGTGGAAGGTGAGCAGCTTCATCCTTGCTTGGTTTGTTGTTTTCCTCCCTAGTTCCTCACTGTCAGCAAATCCTTCCTGTTCTCTTCGCACAATACAAGTCTCATCCTCGTCTTCAGGATTCCCTTTGCTCCGATACTCCACTCCCAATTCAGCCCAAGTGTGTGCTCACACAAGGTACTTGGCATTAAAATGATTTGGTTGGCCTTGCATTGTCACACTGGACAAGGAGGTGATGAGTGAAGGGTTATTATTTGTGGATCTCACACTAGAGCTATTTTTAACTATCCTCCTTTTGCACAACTGCAAAGCTGTTATATTAGTTCAGCATATATGAAAATTAACATTCATGAAGCAAAGAATGAAAGACTACAGATTTAAAAAATATTGAAAAGAGTTTGTCAATATTCAAAAAAAGAGAGATAAACATTATTTTGGAGTGTGCTTCACTTAAAAAATTAATCACTGCTCTGGGCTGTATAAAAGACAGAATAAAAGCTGGGTATGGAATAGAGGGGTATAAATTAGACAGAGGTGGAGGAACAAGACAGTTCACATCACTCAGAGGCGATTGCAGTTTCCTCCTCACCCCTCCCAGTGACTTTTCAAGAGTAAGCCTGCAAGAGGAAGGTGCACAACGGCTGGGCTTGGCGGCTTAGGAAGGCTTTTGGCTAAACCCAGTGAAGGCAGAAAAAAATGTTATTTCTGATTTTGTATTTTAGTGAGTATGAGGGCTCCCTTTCTGCTGTGTCTTTACTAAGGGTGGCTGCTTCCAAATGAGATCACTAATTTTGCTCTTCTAAACAAATGTGCTCAGCCAGCTGATGGACAGGGTGTATCAAGCATAAGCACACATGCAGGAAGGATTTTTACTGAACTTCAAACTCCAAATCCCACCAGGGTGGTGTCTTCCTGCCTCTCCTCAGATACCTATAGTCATACCTAGAACCAACTCCATTTTAAGATATAAACGGTGGTTGAGTGTCTCGGCCCTGCTGATCATCAGTGTGATCACTCTGTTTCATAGTGTAGGCTGAGCTGCCCTTGGGGTTTCAGAGTTGTCCCCTCCACTGTGGAGCTGCACAGCCTCCTGACTGGCAACCAGACAAATGCTGACCCACTGTGCAGGCAGGGACTCATTTTCATCCAGGCAAAGTAATCTAAAAGCTAAATTTGTGAAACAATTCTCTAAACAAGCCATTGCATCGTGAAACCACAACATCTCCTTTAATTTGGCAAGGGGGAGAAAATAAGCAAGCAACCGCAAGGCATCACAAACAGAGCAGAGTTTTGTGGTCAATGTTGGCTTCTTTTGCATTTGGCCAAGATTTACTTGCAGACGTTTATTTCCATTTGCAAAAGGCCATCTCTCTCTGACACAAATCCCTGTTGATGACAGATGTCCACAGCTCAAGGAATGGTCACACTGTTGGTTAAGCTCAGGTTTATCTACACATTCAAGACCAAAACCGGCTAACCCTCTGTGCCCTCATGCTGCCACCCGCTCTCTCAGTGTCTGCCAGGGGAGCAGGAGCTGAGGGTCAGTGGAGAGCCAGCCCGTTCGAGGGCTTCCTATAGGCGGTGTGGGCAGCAGCCATGCCAAACTTTGCCAGGTGAGAGCTGAGGGGCAGACACTGCCTCTGAAACCACTTTTCAGTTGTAGCTACTTTATTCCAGCATAAAGCCAAAGAAGTTGAAAATGAAAATAGCGGTACTTTAAGGAGAGCTGATAGGAGGGGAAAAAAGAAAAACATTTAAAATTTATTATTGAACACCCTCCTTGCTAAGACTTCATGCCCATCTGAGTACTCATTTGGACAAATGAAGAGTAAATTGGGCGATTCACTGGGCCAAGGCTTGGGCTGGGTCAAAGATACGATTTGATTCTACTCAAGGAAATCAAAGCCTGCATTGAAATGACTTCCTTCTTCAGTGCTAGCTCTTACAAACAAAATGAAATATCGTACATTTTGGGTGATTCCTAGAAGACCATCTGCACGTTGCAAACTCTGTCCCTGTAAGTCTCTTCCCAGCTGCAGCACATACCTAATCGCTATGGCTAACTGATTATTCTGTGAGCGTGCGTGATTCCCAACCTGTCAGGTTTTCGTAGTTTGAGATGTCGGCGTACAGTTCCAAGCTGAACACATTCAGCTGTAGGATAAAGCCCTTAAAGGAAAATATGGCGCGTTCAGTACACCTGTTCTCCATCCATCCACCAAGGACTCACTCTTTAAAGACTCGAGACAAATTCAGCCAGACTCCCAGAGGTAAAAGGCAATGAATGAAGTCACTCCACAATATTTTATTGCCACTAAGATACCGTCCGTTGAAGGAAAGCTGACACCAGGAAAGGTTACACAGACAACCCAGGAAAGAGCTCAGGAAGCAGCAAACACCTCCCGTACACTCCTAATGCATTACTAGCTAAGCTCTGCACATTTAGTTTGCCCTTCATCAGAAAGATTTATGGCGCTTGATAACAGAATGGTATTGCAAAGAGACTGTGCTGCAGGAACACTATCCTTGCGGTGGCATGCAGTGACACTGCTGGGATAAATGATCCTGCTCGCTTGCTGCAGTAAATGGTCACAATCTTTCTGCACAATCTATTTACAGAAAGTGAATGGTTCTGCATATCAGCCTGCCTCAAATCTGATTAAATGCACACAGACGCCAAGTGCAGCCTCCTACAGGCCCCAGCGTCAATGGGAAAATTACTTCTTTGGCTTTGTCCTGGGGAGCTGGCAGTCTCCTTCCTCCTCAATTCCTTAAGAGATTCCTTGACCTCTTAAGGGCCAGCCTCTGGTAGACCTGGTGACTCCTCAAGTGCTTTTGCATTCCTCTAATTCGCGCAGCTTAGGTAATGTCTGTGCTGCCAGCTGGAGCACGGGGCCGTGTCCGGCACCCCCGCGACGTCATCTCCAGCTGTGCCGTTACAGCGGCCACGGCGCAGGTGACGCCCCCGGCGGGTGTCGCAGGCTGTAGACCTGTCCCCAGGCTGCTTCCTCCGCCCTCCTGCAATTCGCCCGTGCTCACGGGAATGCGGCAGTCTGGAATAACTATTAAACAACAGGGCTGGTTTTGAAATATTAATTTTATTAAAAAAAATGTGTACTCTTCATCCATTCTGGCATTTCACAAACACTGTGACAACAATAGATCTCTCTAGAACAAAGGGGTGGGAAGATCACTGACAAGGTCAGGATGGTATTTTTTAGCCCCTGGGTTAACTATTTGGCAAAAGGAAGCTCCTGGAATTTGAATTTGCTTGTAGAGAGCAATAAATGCTGGCGCGTTTTGTTTCTTGGTAGGTTGAAGTTGACTTCCCCCTCTCCTGCATATGCTGCAGTCTCACGTACAGGCATTGCCCTACAGAAACATTCTGAATTTTGTGAATTTACCTTTGTTTTTGATGAAAATCTGGTAATTAGAGCAAAGTTCCATTTTGTCAAAAACAAACAGCAGCTACTTGTATTTTAGATGTCTGCAGACAACCATAGGAACCTCTGAAGTGTAAACTGAAAACTTCCCTGTCATTGTATGCTCTGCTGCTGGCTGCTTTTGCTAGGTTTTTGTCTTATTCCCAGACATATTCCTGCTTTTACTGTTCACTGTCACACTTCATCACAATTATCTGCTGCTTGCTGCCCCCAAAGTCAGGATTAATTTTCGGCTGTGGCAGGGTAGAATATGTCTTTCTCTTTACAAGCAGGGCTCTGTCAAAAAAGCTTCATCTGCTAAAAATAACATTCAAGTTGGGATGGAAGTGAGGTCATGGAAGTGGCATGGCCAGTCAAGAACTACTCGGGGATGAAATGCCTTTTCAAAACTACTGTTGCAATCCTGTGGTCGTTTGTGAAGAGTGAAAGACAAGACTAGTTTCCTGGGGTCTCGCTGAAAAAAGCAAGCAGCATCACTGGCCATGTGCCACATGAAAGGCATTTTAGAGACACACCAGACACAGCACGTCTCATCCAGAGCAGTTGTTCACCTTGGATGCCACTTTGCCTTGCCCAATAAAAAGTTAAGTTGTCACGATAGAAGTTCTCACTCTACATCTCAACTGGTTGGCAACATAAGGCAAACTCACTTTCTGGTAGGTCTGATGTTCTGTTGGTAGTATGCAGATTATTATGTTCTTGCATTTTATGTTTTTCCATTATTATGTTCTTCTACTGTACTAACACACTAAGGTCTATTCTTGTATAAATCACTTTTATCCTGGGATAAACCTGAAAAATCCCAGAGCCTCAGGCCTGAACAGTCACAGTACTATCTTTCAGGTCACCTGTAGTTTTTTGCAGTGACCTTGAGGTGTTCTTAATCTTGCTAAGGTGGTTGCACAAATGATGGATATTTGCAGGTCAGTCTGTGTGAGGATTTGGGAGATAGAGTCTATTCTTAACTCTGTCGCTTGGCTTAGTAGGTCACCTTGAAGGAGTTCCTTCCTTGCTCTTTGCTTCAGTTTCCTCATATTCTGGAAAAGATATTTAATATCTGTGGATGAAAAGTAAATTTTGAAGCCCTTGTATATTTTCCCTTTTTAGATAACCACTAGACTTCTTTTTGCTTAAAAAAAAAAAAAAGAAAAAAAAAAAGCTATATCTATGCATTCTCATGTTTGCAGAGAAACTAAAGCACTATTTTTTTTTCATTTTTTTTATCCTTTCTGACATAATGCTTGCGTATAATCTCTCTCTTGCTTCTCATGAAAATGGTCTTGATCATTTGCATTCTAAATTCCATCATAACATCTATGGTAGGCAAACACACCCTTTGCAAAGATTTTAGCATTAAAGGAGTTTTAATTTATAGCTTTTCTCTTCACAGACACCTGGTATTTGAAGCCTGTGGTGACCAGGTTTTGCGAATGGCCGCAATCCTGACACAATCCTACTTGACTCTACATAGCACAAGAGACACAGATCTCAGCAAAACACCTGCAGCTTTGCTCCTTTCAGGAGCATCCTTTCGAAGGGCTTCCAATTGTCAGGTCAAACCACACAGCTCATCTGCACTCTGGAGTCTGAGTTGCACATGTGGTGAGTGCATGTTTAGAGCAATTCTGCTGAGCGTATTTGAGAAGTCCACTGGGTCTGGGATACCTTGGCATCATGTTTTGTGTGCTGCATTGTTATTCTGCATGTGCAGAGGCCATTTGTCCAGGATCTCTGAAAATCTGCTAGCTCTGTTCTTTACTTCTCCTTCTCCTCTTCCTTCTCTTTCTCCTTCTCCCTGCACTGTCAGACATCTCTAAATGACCAAATTACTCTTTATTTCTCCTAGACAAAGTTTCTGGGTAGAGAAGAAACATATCTTGGGAAACCAAGACATATTTTGATCAGAGACTAATAGCAGTTCCAGAATCACTCCCCTCTTTTTGCCCACTTCTTTTCCCCACTCTTCACGTGTTGTTTTCCCTGAAGCATATAGTGCCTCTCCCCCTGCCCTTTCCCCAGAGTCTCCTCCTCTCCAGCTAGTTCTCTGTGTCTTTGGCCCATGCTGTAGAAGTGAGAACCCCTTGCTATGACGGCATGTACCTTTGTTCCTCCTTTTTGCCCAAAGCCTTGTCCCTCTTCAAATCCCTGCTCTGTCAACCCTGCCCCTTTGTTCTCTTGCTTAGGGATTTTCCAGTCTTCACCTTCCTGCTGATAAAGTTCATCAAACTAGTTTTCCCACTCAGTCACCTCCCTTATCACACTTCTTGGCCAGAGCCCAGTGGATACGGATTATGAGTTCTGGTCTTTGTTATGCAGCTTTTTCTGGCTAGGGTGAGTGATATTTCTCAGAATCTATGTCAGCTCCCAGCTGATTCACTATATGTCAAGACAGTTAGCTAATACATTTTGGACCATTTTGTAAAATAGCCAGAATTTATAATTTCAATTTATTTCATTACCAGGAAAAATCCTTCTTCTTTTTTTTTCTTTCCTGCTATGAAATTCTCCATCTTCACCTAATGCTTAGCTGCCCATATCCAAGTGATGAGCTTCATCTGGTTCAGCTTCTGTGTCAACAATCTCAAGTAGTAGAGAATGTAGCTAGCTCTGGCTTATCTTTGTCTCTGTTACAGCATAGATATTTTAAAGTCAGAGTGGGAATGCGTGTGAAAATCAGCTGGGAATTTTCCTGACACACTTAGTAGATATGCTCATGTGGGCCCCCTCTGCAGTTACTGTAAAGAGGTGGTGACCTACAGATCCCAACCAAAGTGAGGTGTCTGGGAGGTGTATGGAAGAGCCGATGTCCCTTCAGTGCCCCTTCAGGGATGAGGGAAGGAGTCAATGCAGTCAGCACAGAGCAGATGCTTAACCTCAGAATGGCTCAGATAAGGGGAGGTGATTCTTATCCAGCAAATCAGAAAGATTTTCAGCCACTTTTTCCTACTCTTGCTGTTACTACTCCAACATCACTCATATTAGGAATGCCACAAACAACAATGTAAGGGGGCCAACACCAGAATTTTGAGTAGTTGTCAGCTAATCTGAGAGTTACAAGTGGGTAGGTGAGTCCTGATATTCAGGATTGTTTGGTTTTGTGCCACTGAGTTTGACTAATCCTTCCAAGCGAGACCATGTTGTCCACAACTTGGCTGTCAGTGCCTAAACCCTCTAATTCAACATTTACAGTTCAGTGGAAGAAAACACAGTAGGAATTCAAGGCTTAGGCAGGGTGTAAGGCACTTTGAAAAGGATTTCCTCCTGCATATCTCTTCCGGCACAGTGAGGAAGCTCAGCATTTTACTGATGATCCTGCTGTTACTCTCAGCGCCAGACCTGGGCAGAAAATAAAACAAGTTTTGTTCTACTATACTAGAATCATTTAAAAAAAGAAAAAAGCCTGCTAGATTTGGAAAACAGAAACAAAGAATAAAAGGGAAGATCTGACTCTGACCTTGCATCCCCCATCCCTATTCTACCCGTTACTTCTCTGTGTGTGTCCATGGCACCAGGGCTGGACTGCTTGCGGGGTGCTTTCACAAACTGGTTGGACTTGCTAAAGCAGCAGAAGGCTACTTCAAGAAGAAGGAAAAGAAATAAGGGAAGTAGGCACTCACATTTTAGTAAATTTCTTTGGCTCAGGAGAAGGTCAAAGGGGTTCCCCAGCTGGCGAGGGGAGTGGGTGCTGCAGAGGTGGGTGCCTGAGGGAGAACAGCGCAGCCTCCCCTCCTCCTCCGCGGCCGTCCCTTTCAGCAGCTCAGAGGCCCGTGCGTCTGCTCCCTCAGACAACGCACATCCTTCTAGCACCAACACCACTTGCTCGGGACAAAGCACCATGAAGCCACCTTTTCTCTGGAAATTCGACCGACTGTAAATGCCACACTGGGGATTTCCTGTAGCCCAAAGACTCAATAATTAATATAATTGGGGTATGAATTTGTGATCTTCTTGCTAATGTAAAGCTGGTTGATACAATGTTAGCTTTTGATATGCAAAAATGCTTTTGAAACTCTACCTCACCCTGGGTGGCCCAGAAAGTCTTATCATTTCACTGTCAATAGATAATTCATTCATAATACACATATTCCTGCTTGACAAATGTTGACAGGAAGTGTTGAATAATCTCTGAGGCTATGGATTCATATGCAGTTTTCTTTGGTGACAGTGCCAGATCTATGTGGGGTTTTTTTTTGGACTGCTCCCCACCAAAACCATCAGATCAGTTCACTAACCTTTTTGCAGATCCATGAACATTTCAGGCAGCCTAATGAGAGTGCATGGGGATAGGCACAGGGAGGGAGAAATCTACTCACATCAGCAATGGCGCTGAAAAAAAACATACCATGAAACTAAATCTTAAATTTCAATAGGGAAGGGCAGAATACATTAACTTTCCATACCATACAGCTATCTAATAAGCAAGCACTACAATGATCAGATACAGCATATCAGTAACTTCACATTAGTACTAAACATGATCACCAGCAAGATGAATTTGAAAGACCCCCAATTCTGGTTTATGGTAGACCTGTATAGCAAGAGAGAGAAAACTGTCTACACTGAAACACAACATGATGCTGTTAACATTCATCCGTGTGTGAAAGGCCCTAGTCTTTCCAGAAAGAGCATTTTACTGGTGTGATGAGAGGATGAGAGAATTTCAGAGAGATTTCTGCTGATGCCACATCTTCTTAAATAATGCTGAAGCTGTCTCTCCACCATTTGTTTCAGTATTTTCTGATATTCTGAACTAATTTAGCACGATTTTCTACAGAGACAAAATAATTTCCCACTGTCATTTCTTCTGGTCTGATTTACTCATGGGGCACATTCATTTCTCATTCAATTCTGACCTTGATAAATACAAAGATTTTCTAGATTTGAACAGATTTGCTTTGGAAGGCAATCTTAACATTAGCCAGCTATGATTTTTTCACGTTATTACAGAGACAGTTTAAACAGCTGATCCTGATTTCATCTCCCCTAAATTACATGGGAAAAGTTCTATTAGTGACTCCCCAGATTACTTGCCCTATTGACAGGTGGTCAATTCCTCTCAACTTAAAGTCAATGCAAAGGACAGCTACATCCTTCATAGCTGTCCTTCATCAAGAACAAATGTGTTTCCATTTCAGACTGGTTTGCTGGCAGCAAAGTTCTTAATATCCATGAAGTTTATCCTTTTTCATGGTCATCCTTGCCATTCCAGACCGGATCAGAAGGATCACACCGCTTACTGCGTTGCGCCATTGTGCATGCATGACTGTGCTTCAGTTAAATGGTAGTACCATATGCTGATGCCCTCACTAGAAAGAGAGGGATGCTGCTCAGAAGTGTAGCTGTACAGGGCTGAAGGCAGACTAGGGGAAGTGATGTAGCAAAGAGTTAGCTGCTGTGTAACATGTAATCCCACTATGGCATTTTTCCCTGCCCTCACTTTACGGACATGGCCCAGGGAAAGAGTACTAACACGAGGAATGAACTCCAAATCCTGCCTCAAAAATATCTCTGGCCATATCAAGCACCCTGGCCACCAGTCAGCAATGGTTTCAGGTGCTTCTAGCCCGAGGCCAACTTCAGCCATAGCCAGGAGCAGAATCTCATCACTGAATGCAGCTGTGGACTACCTAGTTCATCCAGCTGATTGTTGCTCTGGGAGGTTTGCTGGTGGAGGTAGATGCCAGCTTCTGAACACAGCACGCTGTGACATCCAGCCTGGAGACAAAAAGATTGTTACCAAGTTAGGAAATTATGAAAAAATGCTGTGACCAGAGGGCTTGAAAGAGAGTTGGTGGGATATGCAGGATAATGTGACTTTAAATATTTTGCCAGAGTGTGGTGAGGCATTCATAGGACACCGAACAAACAGAGAAGCAACTCGCAGGTCATTTGTAGATCTCTCATGTTTCCATTACCCCCTGCTGGTTTCCCCTGCCCCCATGCTTATCTCAGCTTTAAACCGACCAAAAAAGCTCCCCAAGACCCAAAACTTAGCTTCCTGTCTCTTTGCTCACAAAGCTCTAGGTCAAGATGAAGCTGAAGGAGCTGATACTTTTCTAACGTTGGGTACATCTCATTTTCAGGACTAAGCATTATTCCTGAACTATCCCAGACAACTAACAGTGTTATCACCTTCATTAGAATTAATGGCTTTCCAGATGGCAACCGCAGATTTATATAATATATAGACAGTCAGATATCTAGGTAGGTGGGGGAAGGGGGAAAAAAGGGTTTGCTTTGCAAGCATGCAAAACAGACATTTTGGACAACTATAGACATTTCTGCATCTCACTCTGGATGGTGGCCAGTTTAGGCATGAAGCTGGTGCCACTGAAGAAGTGAATGAATTGCAGGATTTTTCTTATCCCTCCCTCCATGAGTACTTCTAGGAAGATGCAGCCAAGCCTTCCCATGCATGTGAGAGAGAAACCAATCTAAATCAAAAGTTTCCTTTTCTACTGACTAATCTTCCACTGTGAATCTCCAGTGTGAAAGGCGCAACAAAGCTGAACCCAGAGAAGACCTAAGAAAAGTAGCACTTCAAAAGCAATCCAGAGGAGGAGTTACTTCAAAAAGGAACCCCCGAGTAAGAAGCACTTCAAAGGGGAAAACTTCCTTGGGGAGCTTGCTGCAAATTACCCTAAAATAGGTCCTATCATCAAAAAGACGTAATTAGTTTTATTCCTATTGCTACTGTCATGAAATCTTGTTGAGAAACGCCCTGAACATTTCATATGGTTGGAGAGCACTTGCTAAAGGATACTTGAAGTTTAGCATAGTCACTGCTGAAATCTGAACATCACACAATGGTGGGCACTGTATGATGTGAGAACCACCTGCGTGTCAAAACTAGCCAAAGCCCAGAAAGATCTCTGGGGCACCTTTGATCAATACAAAGACAATCTGGTTCTTTTGCTTCTCGGCTTTTCCCAGTTGACTTGCACAGTGTAATGAAAGTTTGCTGCAGCAGCAAAAACTGGTAGAGCTTTCCTGACACTCCTTTATGCATTTTGTTTACTCTGATTTGTGCAGTGTTAAAACTAAATGTACTTTTCTTCCACTGTCCTACCTATCTCTAGGCATAAGCCAATCCAAACTACATGTGCTGCATGTACTGTCAATTCATTTTACTCTTATCATAATAATGACAACCTGGTCTGATCCTCCCATTTTCCCTCTTTGTATCTTTCTTATCACTTTCTTCCCTCTCATCACTTTGTTCCCTTCATCTTCCATATATCCCTTTCCATGTGCTTGTTCTCACAAGTGGACTGACTCCTTCTCCTCATTTCTTGTGGCTGCCACTGTACCCTCGCTTGGCTAGTACCCACATTAGCTGCCTGGCTCTGCAGCTCACACTGATGCTACTTTTACGATGCTGTCTGTTTCTTTTAGAGGTTCTAATGCTATATTCTGTGGAGTCACTAATATGGTGAGGAGTATTGTATTAACAATATAGGTCAAGCATTAACAACAGCTTCCCAAAAGAACTGTGGTATATCAGGACAGTTACATTTCAAAGTGCCTAACTTCAGGAAACCTCCCTTGGTTCTCAGCACTTCACTTCCTCAAACTTCTCCCAAGTCCCCAGAGATGAGTTAGTTTCTCATTCACTTGGGAACCAATTAGTACCTTTGGATTAATTAAGATGAGTGCATTTTGAAACCACACCTATGTCTATTCAGTAACTACTAAGACTCATACTGCTTAAATGGGTACATGAAAAATAAGTAAATGTTTATTTTAATGGTGTTAGATTACAGCATGTATCACCTGAAGTCTCTGTAAGACAGGCACCTAGATGTTTCATCTCATTCTTCTCTTTCCCATCAGGAAATGTCTCTAACTTGCCATGTATCTTATTCAATAGTGTAATTTTAAAAAGCTTCTTTGAATCTTCAAGAGTAGCACCTAAACTGGTACCCTAACTCAAGCAAAGGTTCTTTCCTTGTTTGCCATCTTGTGTTTCTTGCCCTCCAAGGCCAGGCTAGGTTGTTTAAGGCTTGGAAAGGGAAGAAAGGATGAAATATGGGCGCATTATTTCTAGTTCCATTACCAGAAAGAAGACTTTTATGTCCCAACTTGTAGTGTCTGTGACTTTTTCTCTCCTTCCAAAGATATATTCTTACCCTGTATTTTCCCTGTTTTACTGTTCTTTTTTCCATGTTTCTGTTTACTTCAGCAGATGGCCACCTGTATTTTTTTAGCTTAATCTTGTCTTCAAAGCATAACAAACTCATTAAAGCAATTTTTATGTCTTATCTTTCCATAGATCTCTTAAATTCATCAATTTTCTTGTTTTCGACAGTCTGCGCTGCTGAACATATGGAGAAAGGGATACTGTGAGCACACAAATCACAGTACAATATGTGATGGGTACCCTATACGACATGTCACACCTTCTGTTCTCCTACTTTACAGTAAGTGGTCAAGTAAGCTCACCTCAAGTAAAAGACAGTACTTCACCTTATCAGAAGTTTTCAGAGCGTGTTCCACATGTTATAAACACCTTTATTTCAAATTTTTGATATTAACACTGTTATTTTATGTTTTGAAACTTGTCTCTTAGCAACATTGCAGAACTATTTTAAGTAAATCACATCTGAATGGAGATGAAAGAGCTTCATCTGACTTCAGAAAACAAACCATACACAATACGTATTTACAAGGTAGTCCACTATAAACAAATGCCTTGGTGACAGCAGCTTATGGACCATCCATATGTCTTGTTGGCATCTGAAAGATGATGAAGCAGAACACAGTTTCTGATATATGAGCTAGTTTTACTGTGGTATTTGGAAAAGTAAAAATACCTGTTAAATCTGAATTTAAACCTGAATTTATAACAGCTGATTTACTGTGAAAAACAGGAGACAAGCCATGCTCTTTATTAAAGTAAAATTCATTGAAGCCAAGTTCTAAAATCATTAAAAATAATTGTATATTTTAGTAGATATTGTGACCACTGTAGAGCAGTCCAGCAAAGAATGGAGCTGGAAACTGTTATTCTGAGCTAGTAAGAAAATTAAAATAAAGTTCTCTTTTTAAGCTAGGAAGGAAAGAAGCTTAGAGAGAATGCTGCTCTAACTCTCAGCATTTCTTTATCATGTCTCAAACATAATCAGAAAAGAAACAGTCGGAGAAAACAGAAAATAAAAGTTGGCTAGGGAACAGATTACCTGCCTGGGACATTGGGTAGTTAGGTGATGTGCACAATTTCCTACTCCTTTGCATGCAGGTTAACTCTTGCTGTTGAGTGGTGTATTTTGTAGGCACTGAACAGGTACATATATCTGATGGATAGAACTTTGGACGGTTTGGAGGAAGGGAAAAATTCATGCAGCAGCTATCACATTAAGCTAATGAAATAATGCTAGCACCACTAGTTCAAAAAAATATCTAAGCTGTTCTATGGAGCACTGCAGATCTTGAGTACTGGAAGACTAGACATCCCAACTGGAAAAAATGAGCAAAACTACATTTTGGGCTAGCTCCCCAAAAAGACTTCAGCACTGCTCTATGGACTATGGCAGAACCTTTCTGTAGAATAACCCCTTTTTCACTGGAATCTACAGATCAAGTTAGACACATTGTTTTCTTATAGTGTACTGGAGAATTCAGCACCGAAGACCTGAACACACAGGAACCTGTAAGCTGAGCAGGAGGGACCCATCTGTGTTAGTCACCTCAGGTGGGAAATGCTTTGGAAGAAAGTCTGGCTTGGGATAGTTGGATCTCCAGGTGCACAGTGCAGGGAAGCACATCCTTTCACCAGGCTGCAGTGTACGCATGTGCAGCCTCTCCTACAGCATGGACTTCTTGACAAATCCTTCTCACAAAGCACAGACAGAACGGATCTTTTTTTCTCACTATCTTGTGTTCCAAAAATGTAGCATTCTGCCCTTTAGCTACCTCGCAATGAGCCTGTCTTTTCCACATCCTAATTGCTGGGTCATTGCTGTGCAGGTTCTGAGTCCCTCTTTCATAAATCATTCTACATGGATTAACTATACTTTAATTATAACTATAATGGGCAAGTGCGGATATGAATCTGTAACTGGGGGACAGTTCTTGTCAGAAATGGGAGAGACCTGGATACCAACAGCAGTTTCAGTTAGTGCTTATGTCTTTAATACAAAGTAGACCTTTGAGTGTCTAGCCCCAGGATATAGCCGTGGGGAAAAGGGATATTCTCCTTTTCTGGCCGTACATCCCATGACGTCCATCCCAGGAGATCTCCTCCACGGGTGCCTAGCAGACCAGCTCTGCAAGCAATACAATGCAGGTGGGGAATGCCCATGTTACACACCTCAACCAGGATTCAGTCTGAGGTGGACACCTAAGCTCATGATTGCTCAGATGGCACCACGGAAAAGGTTAGCAGGCAAATGGCCACTTGGGGAAATCCCACTTTCAGATTTAAAGGCAGCTAAATGGCACCGAGGTGTTACCAGCATCTCACCATGAAGACTTTGCCAGATTTCCCCAAATATAGTCAGTCTCCAAGAACGTAGGAACAATACCATGCTCCAATAAACAAGAGTCTCGCTTTCCAAAACTTTTGAGAATATTTCTAACCCTTACAAATGAAAGCAGCGAATGTTTCCCATGTTATGCACCATCCCTGTACTAGTCAAAGAATGCCATGCTTATTTTTGCGGCTCTGCTCCACACACAACTGTCATTGTAGTCACTCTCTTATCAGAGGAGTTTGCAGTTTGGGTCTATGGCTTAAATATCACAGCTCTTTGCATCCCTAGGTAGCACATTTTGGTAAGTAATGGAAAACAGGAATAGAATGGAGCTTCATGGTGACTGAAAGACAGACAGGTTTTGAAATGAGCCAAAGAAAGGCCATGGTGCAACAAGTTTAATTCTGGCAGCTTGGAGACTTTTGTAACTGGAGTATACGAGAATGGGTGAACACTTTTAGAAACACTAGGGAGTAGGCAATTTCCTCACTTTCAGTAAAATGATAATATTACCAGAATCATAACAAAATTTTTAAGTTTGCCCACTCACAGTTTTCACCAGTAACTATGTGAACATATGCCATTGCAATGACTAGTGAACAACAGTTCAGTTTGAGGGCTTCGACAAACCTAGTATTTACACAGATATTTGAGGGGTGGAATATAAAGTGTGCATCCACGGGGCAGGACTAGGGCACAAGGACACAGTTTGTCCAGTTACCAGGTACTGTTGGCATGATGGGGCCACCTAGGAAAGAGTTGGAGAGCGATGGTCTCAGCTACAGATAAGGCAGCAGAAATGCTACTATGATGAGACCAGCATATGCTGTATCTTTTCCAGAATTGACAGAAAAGACCTGGCAGATATAGTACTTCTATGATTTAGTGACTATCTAGGGTTCAGAGGACTCCTAGATGCACGATGCCTCCTGGGCCTCCCATGTGGGTGAAAGAGTATCCATTATGCTGGAGCAGGCACATAAAACACAGTCTGACACACAGATAAATGGTGATTAGCACGCCCAGGCTCCACTGCATCTCCAAATATACAGTTTTCTGTTATGATGACATTGTCTCAAACATCTGGCTAGAGGGGGAACATGCAGTAAATTTCTCAAATGCAGAAGGGGTAAGTGTCAGATTATGTTCAACAAATAAACAAGCTGAAGAAAACCTGTTCCACCTCAGCTGGAGAGCAACAATTGTCTGGATTATCCTTGTCAGCACTTGGGAAGATTTATTACTTCTTATCAACAGCTAGTTACAAAAACAGCCAAGACAGTGAGAAAACAGGGAGGAAAATCCTCCAGACCACAGTTTGCTGATGATGCCCACCAGTCCATCTCACTTGCTGGAGACTATACTAGGGCTGCCAGTAGAGATGAACTTTGCTACTTAGTGCAACTGTAATTCTTAACAGGTGTGAAAGACAGCTCTTCACAGAAGATTTTAAAAGAGAGGTTAGAAATATAGCTGAAAATATGTTGGCTACTTACATGTAATTTCATGACTTAGGAGGCTTGAATAATTTGTAGGTAACACTAAAAAAAATCCTGCCTGATGTACTTAAAAGCAGTGAGGTCTTCTGTGTGAAAACAGCAAGCAGATTGCAAAAACCTCTTTTTTTTTTTTGGACTCAGACTTACAAACGGTAAGTTCAAAGTCTACCTCACCCAACCAAATGTTTTAATAGAGGCAACATCCTTATAATAGTGCTTGGAGTGATGGCTGAGCAGCAAAGGAAAATATCAGTGGCAAGAGGCAATATGTAACTCTTCGCAATGTGTTTTTCGTTCACAAGCTTGTTCTTTTTTTGTATGCCGAATTCATTTCTGCCACCTACCATATAATTTAGATGTTCAGAAGTGTGCAGCAGGTCACATTTAGAGTTCTCGGTTACTGAGAACATGAGCTTATTATTATGTACCTATAGACCAGATTTGTGAAAGCCTTTTGCATTTTTGTTATAACTTTAATGTATTGCTGTCAAAGAACTGCTTAGAGTAGCAGAAGGCTGAATGAATGCATTTTTATTTTTGAAACAGATTTGATACAATTTCATTAATTTATAAGGAAAAGAGTAATCCATGAAGCAAATGAATTTGTAAAATATAAAATACACATACAGAACATACCTATATGCTGCATAGTTTATTCCCCTGTCCATAAGAGCAGAAAGACTAGAGGAATGATGCATCTTTTAATTTCTGAAGTTTAATGTGCAATATATCTAAGAACCTGTGTCTTTATAAACACAAATTCTAACTTCTATAATACAGGGGAAGAGGAGCTAGAACGTGGATGTGTTTCTAAGACTTAATGAAAGAAATTTTAGACCTACAAAGAATGAAATGCTTATCTATATTATCTTGGATTTTAATGGAGTCTTTAGTGTTTCCGTCCTATTCCCACTAACATAGATCACATGGGTACAATATACAAACAAGTGAGATCTCAATGTTAGACTGACAATGCAGAGTTGGTTTAAAATTCTATGCTAAATTCACAGTCTGGATTTTTTATAAGAGTTATTTATTACAAAATGTCCCTAGATTTACACTGCGGTGTAATGTTCTGCCAGAA
This sequence comes from Nothocercus julius, assembly GCA_013398735.1. NCBI lineage: Eukaryota > Metazoa > Chordata > Aves > Tinamiformes > Tinamidae > Nothocercus > Nothocercus julius. Next base: position 9,704,633 of record VZSV01000004.1, read on the forward strand.
ATTGCTTTAACAGCTTTCAAACTAAAAACCCAGGGAATCACTTTATCTCCGGTTTGGACTTTATTAACTCTGCAAAGCTATGTCACTTCTGTCCATACTGTATGTTTAAGAGTAATTTCACAGTCTGCAACAATTACTTCATTCATAATGGATACCTTTTGTCTGAAACTAAAAGAAAAACAACTCAGAAATTGCATTTTTTCTTCACACATGATTGTTCCTCCTGCCCCCCAGAATATTAAATAAGTGTTTTTGTGAAAGATGCTGTCCATAATCCATTCATTTTTTATCACCTGGGGAAATTTAAACATGAATGCAGTGTCTTTTGTTTTCACAGATCCCACTCTCCTACCTTGCAAACCAAATAGCATCTGTCTGAACAAAGATACCTGTTTTTTCCTCACAGGTTTTTGTCAGCTTGCAAGCACATTTTTTCTTTATGAAAAATTAGTCTGCAATTAAACCTCACCAAAAAAAAAAAGAAAGGAAAAAAAAGAAAAAAGAAAAGAAAAGAAAAAAAAGAAAGAAAGAAAATTTTTTAGAAGCTTTTTTCTGTTTTCTGTGGCCACCAATCCTAGAATACACAGTGAGGTTCCTCCAAAGAAAAGAAAACTGCAGCATATACATCTGTGCAGAACACAAATTCTGGTTTATGGCAAGTCTATTAATTTGCTGGCTGTTCTTGCTCCCATCAAGCTGCTGCCCAGCTGCTCCAGCAATTATCTTGCTGCTTACCTGACAAGGAAAAAGTTACAGCGCAATGAGGCTGCAGGGATGCCCGTAACAGGAACACTGACTTAGTAAATTAGGGATATGTGCACACTTTGGCTAGGAAGGTCTCAGTTGAGAACAACATATTTATTGCATCGGAAGAGTTTCTTCATTACCTGAAAATAGCTCATAAACTGGATGCTTGCTGTCTGACACGAGAAGCAGCATCTCCACATAACACATTTGTCGAAGCTCACAGTCAGTTTCACTAATTAGCTATTTGGTAATTGCTTTAGATAAAGTAATTTTACCCTCTTGAAATGTGTGAGCATCTTTAGTAAATTGTCTCAAAGTGCCATGTAATTATTCTATTTGTGATGGAGTTAAAGTTGGCAAAAAACCACTGCTTGTTGCTTTGCTCCCAAATCGATAAACACGTTATTTTGCCTCTGTTAGCGATACGAAGCTACACAAAGGCTGCTGTTTTTCGGAGTGCAGCTTGTGTAAGTGTGACATGTCACAAGGTCCAGCAACAGCTCACGTGAAGCCACAGCCGTATTGGACAAAGTGCTGAGCAGATACAGACCATGAGACAGCCTCCAACTGGAAGAACATAAATCTAAATCACCCGTGAGTGAAAGCAAGCGCTAAACTTATCATTCAGACGGGGAGCAAAGGCACAGAGCAATTAAGGGCCTGATTCAGGAAAATACTTAAGAATATACGTGAATCCCACTGAAGTAATTAAGTTAAGCTCCTGGGGAAAGACTTTAATGAAATGAGGCCTGGGTAATTGCCCACAGTCGCTCACAAGCTTATGAGTGAGCGAGCGGCTGGTTCTGGTCTCCTGAGCCCCGTTCCGACCACGGCAGGGCTCTCCCCGTGCTGTGCTGCTGAGGGACCTCCTTGCGGGAGGTGCTGCCTTTCGGATTAACAGCCACAAAGGGAGGGAGGGCTGCTGGGCAGAGACTCTCCAGGCTTATGGAACTTCAGTGCCTTTTTCAGTTGCTCTTATTTGCTCATTTTGCTATTTCCTTTCTTTTTTCTTAATTGCTCTTTCTTATATAGCATTTTTAGGTGTTGAGAGGGGGCAGAAAGATAGCAGTGAGTCATCAAGCTCACTTTCTAAAAAGAGCCTTACCCTGGAGACCTCACACACGAGAGACCGAGCAGTTCTTGGAGGGCCGGGCCCTGACACGGTTCCCACGCACTGGAGCGGGCAGCATGGCCGTAACCTTCTGCCCCGTCTTCTCCTTAGAACCGCCGCTATATCTGGCCTGGCCAAGCAAATGAGCTCCCCACCCTGCCCCCTTGTTACCCCACTCACTTGTCCACTGCGGCCACTGGTTGCTCACGTCCCCCGGGCAGCTCAGAGACCAGCCCCGGGAGGTGGCATGGACCCCAAAGCGGGGCAGGAGGGGACAGGGAAGGAGTGTTTAGCTGTGTTCACGGAGTTATGTCATTCAGCATGGCTGAAGAGCCTATGCTCTGTTCACCATATACAGATGGCCATAAGGTTTCTTGATTTTATTTTTTTTTAGGATGGGCAACAGTCAGGTGGGAAAAGTATGGCGTTGCTGTTGTACACCTGCATGTCGTGGATGTAGTGAGCCATTGCCATACTCGTTCAGGTCTCCCTCAAGCCAGGGGAGCATGTGAGCTTTAACCTAGACTGCCAGAAGAGAAATGGAATATGTTTTCCTTGGTTTGATAGTTGCAGAAGATGTACTTACCATTTTGGAGACTTACTGTCACACATGTATGCAGAGTGTCCCATTACAGGCACAAGCTTTTCTCTCTCTGGTCACCAGTGTTGCAGCTTCTGCATTCGGTTTATGATCTGTTGCTAGGGAGTATTTCCCCGGCTGGGAGCTGGCCACATTTTCCTGATGTCTGGCATGAGCTTCTTTGCTTTTTATTCATCTAATTGCTAAGCAGGAAATACCTATTAGCTTGTTATCATCTTGTGTTCAGCAGAGTCCTGGTGAGCAGACACTGAGGAGCTGCAGCACAGTTGTTTCTGCTCACACACATCATTCTCCAAACTGGATATAAAATGCATGTGGGTTTTTTTTTTTTTCCCTTTTTTTTCCTTTTTTGTTACACAGAGCACAGCTATAATATCACATCGTGTGACTTGTCTTGCCTTGGTTAGGGTTTCAGGAAACTCACCTGCTCTTGTTAGTGAGATCCACATGTTCAGCCACCCCAGACAGCTTTACTTTACAAGTTACTTTGCTGTAAGTAACAGTAGATTTCTATCATGAGCACAATGGACTAGCTTGTCCCTGTCCTGAATGAGTCACTGGGCATAAGTGAGCAGTAGGGCACCCTCTGCAGGGCTTTCCACCCAGTTCTGCTGCCAGTAGGAGATGGCAGTTTCCCAAGCCAGGGTCTCCAAAGCCACTGATGGCCTAAAAGGCACCAGTGACCGCCAGGAGAGCTGGTGTCTGGGAGGCTCCTTCTTTGCACATTTGGGCTGCTCACACTCTGATGACTGACAGGGACATGAAGCAAGTGCAAGAGGAGGTCTGCAGAAACTGAGCTCCTCCATGAACGAGACTGCACAGAAATGGTGCAGAGAGGAGGCTGGAATCCCAGCACTTCTCTGCCTTCTGTTTGGGCTTCATATTTCCGAGATTCAGCCCTTTATTTTCATGTAGTTTAGACTTTAAAAGGCCACCGTTAAATGGGTTAGTTTTAGGACTCCTATAGATTTTTTTCTAGGAGCACTACAGCAAACCCCAGCTTGCTTGAACAAATGCTGAGAGGGGGGTGAGGCTCCTTCAGGAAAGGTGTTCTTTGGGCGATGGTTGCTGCTACCATTATAGCAAGGTATCCAACCTTCAGCTCTCTTATTTCTGGTGTCTCAGGTGCCCTGGAGGAAGCTGGCAGACAGGAATGAGCTTCCTGAATGCCTTTTCTGGAGAAATCAGACCCCTTCCCAGATGCATCTCAAACCAGCAGGAGAGTGGGCAGTGGGCAGAAACAGCACGCAGTCTGCTAATATTGAGAGTACTTGAAATCTTGGCTGCAGTGAGGTGTAATATTATTCTGCTTGTTTGCATCTGCATCAAAGATCTCTGCTAGGGATCTTTAGGTTATCTCTAAATAGCTTTTTATAGGTATCTGTGAAAGCAGTCATAATCACAGTATGTGCCATGATTCAGCTGTCACCCACCTACAGGATTCCTCATGGAAAATCTACAGTTTGCCTTCAGAAGATTTCTCCTACTCCGGGCCTCCAGTGGTTCGCAGCAAAGGCCCCTCTCCTAAGAACTGCACGCCAGACTCCCCTGAAACGAGCCAGGCAGACCACTGCGAGAAGGAGGGTATCTGCCAACAAACTGGCAACCAACCTGCTATGATTTAAATAACTGCATGCAAATAGCTGCAAATGAACAAAGCAGTTGACAAGTAGCAGAAGAGAGATCAGGGGGAGGTAGGCCATCGCCAGAAGGGATATTTGCTGAACTAAACTGCATGCAAGCATTCAGTGGGTTCATTTGAGAGAGAATGAATCATATGATATCAGGCAATTTTGCTCGTGTTTGATTTTGACAAACAACAGAATTGAGTTAAATACTCAATATGAAATATAGACTCTGATAATGATAACAGAGTTTATAGGGCACATTTTGCATTACTTAAATATGTCTTTTAATACAATATAATTAGTCTTCCAATGGATGGGTGAAACCTGGATAGTCTCCAAGCTGTTATCATGCAATAGCTGTAGTTCGGTTATGTCTAACAAAGAAGAACAAATTTGACACAAGAAGAACAAATTAAACACAGTTTAATTGGAAAGTAAAGTGGCAGAGCTCAGTGATCAGTGATAAATTAATGACATCTTCTTAAATAATTCCAGAGTAGCTGGGCCTTTTGGAATTGCCCTTTTGGATTTTCTTATCAATTAAGTCAAATAAAATCATAATTTTCAGCAAAGTAAGAATTAGTTGTTTTAAGACATATTTAAAGTGGTAAGGAGGTGCCCTTCAACAGGAATGTATTTAAAAATATTCCAGGAAGCCAGCCAATGTATCTGAGCATCTGCTGAAAGTATGTGAGAGATTTAGAATTTTTTTCATGGATAAAACATTAACAGAACAATGTCTCTAAAGCAGAGTGGCAAGAAATGCAAGAAGTTTAAGTGAGCATCCTACTGAGATACAAACAAGTCATGAGAGCCTAGGATATGCAGCATACATACAATCAATTGCATGGCTGGGCTCCCTCTGGCAGAGCAACATCAATACAGAGAATACCGCAATATATGAAATTAGTAACATATGTGTACACTTCTACTTAACAATCACTCACTCGCACTTTTTTCAGTGCTAGTTAACTGAAAGCCCCTCACATTCTGCATTGAAAATGTGCCATAACACATGAATATAACACATAAATGTGCCTTCATATTTTTTACCTGCGTAATGTCCTTCATCTCTTTCCTTGCAATTTCAAGGGCCCATCCAAAGCAAACATGCAAATGTCTCAATGCATGAAGTTTGCTTTTATTACCAAATATGTAAGTGGAATAACTTTTACCGGTCTTTGCTTCTGCCTTTTTTTTTTTTTTTTAAATAAAAACACTTTGGGTTGAGGATCATGATTCTCCCTATAATTTTACAGTAAGCAATAGGTTGGTACAACCGGGTACTGAAAATAAAGGAATTACCATAATAAAATAGAAAAGGTAACAAATAAACATGTAATAGAAATAATAATAATAATGAATTAGGAAAGCTCAGTGTCTGTTGGAGAGGTCTGGAGAAAGATAAAATAATATCTTAAGTATGAAGATTTACTAGGATGACTTCAAATGAAAAGCTCATCCAGTAAATGAGTAAAAGACACTAAATATTGCTAGAAAACTGTGTTCAGCAGATATCATACAGCAGATATCATACAGCAGACATGATATATGCAGTCAACTTGGAATTTGCCACCCCAGTGTATTTTGGAGCAGCCCTACTCCAAAGCCTGTTCTAATTCAAGTACATTGGGTTCCATCACACAAAAATTTCGCAAGCAAGCCTGGTTTGTAAGCCAGGATTTCTTTGTAAAGAGTTATGTTCTTTTTTCCTTTTTAGGGAACCTTACACCTTATCAGATCCACTATTCAATTTTAAAAGTACTTTTCAAAACAGTCCAACACCATCTTGCATGTCTTAATGCTGCATCTGAGATAGAAAAGCAGTGCTGCTGATTCAGGAAATACAAAAGAATACTTTTGTTGTTGTTGTTGTTGTTGTTGTTGTTGTTGTTAGAAAGATGAGTAAGTCTGGGATTTTGAAAAGTACCATTTGCTTGTATAGCACATTTCACTGAGTGACTTAAATATATATGAGTTTTTAGTACTTGCAATCTTTGTTTTTGAACACAAAATATTGCACCATGGAGCTGAGTTTGGTATTGATTGAATCAATCATTATTTCAACCAATGACAAAAGCTGAATGAGGTCTAATAGCAACTTTGTAGATGCCTATTCCTATTAAAAAGCTGTTCTCTAAAATCTTACAGGAGATCACCAACAAGAATAATATTATCTATTGAACCAAAGACTGTAGAAGATCTGGAAAAATCTAGTCAAAATGGGAAATCTTCCAGCTATCACAAACTGTGAAAGTGCAATTCATATTTTACAAAAAAGTTAGGCATCATCACAATTTCTGGTTATACTGAAGAGAGAGTTAATACATGTGCAAAATAGCTTCTTCATTTCAGAGAAGACATCAGCAATATTGACCTACTGAATGCCCATGTGATGTTGCAGGTGGAGGAACAATCTCAACAAAAATAATATTTGATATTTAGGATTTACAATTGATCCAGATGGTTCAGATGATTATAATTCACATTTGAATAATAAAATTGGCATCAGGCACCTTCCTGAAATCTGCTGTGCAAATTTACAATGGCTGAATAAGAATATGCTTCTAGCTAGATGACATCTAGCAATTTCATTCCAGAATAAAAGAAAACTCTTCTGAGGGACCTAAATTCATCCTGGAGAATATCAGAGTTCAAGAGTCCACTGAATAACAATTCTACATTTCAAGATATCAGAATAGAGCAGGGATGCACTTTATTTCTTGAAAGTGAGAATTAATTCCATTAATTTCAGATTTGTGTGTGTGTGTAATATACTGCCTATAAATCTACATCTGCAAGAGTAAAAAAATAATTACATCTTTGTATACCTCTTTTAAATTGAATAACTTTTTAAATGAATCTTCCATTTTATTAGCAAGTTAGAATGTGGCCTTTTTGCAAAAGTATTCAAACAAGCAAATACATTCAAATAATAAACTTGCACATTTTTGAATTGTCAATCAGATTTTTGGAAAGATTTCCTATGCCTGATAAAGTAAAAATACATTGAAATTACATTCATTGTTTTATCATGGGTGTCCTGGACACATTCCAGACTTCATAAATGCTTAGACTCATTATGAGAGGAATTTACTAAATACTTTTCAGAGAAATTATGAGATATAGCTATTTTAAGAAAGCCTTACTACATTTCAGAGTACTGTACTTTGAAAGCAAGATCCAATTATTCAAAATAGATTTTTAGGAAGTCTTATATTTGTGTTATTGCACATATTTATTGCTTTAACTCAGTAAATTTTTCTGCACAGAATGGAAGCAGGCCTAATCTGTGCATAAAACTCCATGAAAAAGTAGTACAGTTCAGCTACATTTAAAAAATGTATTAGAAAATCCTGTTTTTTGCCTTGTAATGAACTTCACAGTAGTTGATACCTTATAGATAAATTTTGTAAGGTCCCCAACATCCCCCCAAACAAACAACAACAACAACAAAAACCTGTGTGTACCTATATCCATATCTATAAACACCCAATTATTAATTTCGACCACAATAACTCAAAAAGAAATGGAAATTAGGTCAATATTCTTGCAGTTTGTCACCAAATTTACTGAAGAAGGGAAATCTTTTTATCTCTAGTCAAGCACAGTTCTGTGCGAGTGGTCACTCGTGGCATGCAAACAGGACCTGCTGTAGAGTTGCATGAGGAATCAGCTAGTCAAGCTAATAGCACAGGTGACTACATGATTCCTGTATGGATCAGAATATGTTTTGAATTTTCACTTTTGGCAAGCAGTGTGCAATTGCAAATCCTTTCATAAGTCCATACACATTGTAAAGAGGCAGTCTAAGCTTAAATGGGATATTCTTTAAAGACTTTCAAACAGAAATGCAGTTAAATCAAGGAAAAGAATTAATAGATTTTTTTTTGCCAAGATAAAGATTTTCTTCTGCCTACACAAATTCTGCCTTTTGCTTTGTATGCTGAAGTATTCCCTTTCTCCAAAAATATTGCAATCCTATCTTTCCTAACAATTATCTCATTCTGTTTTCTCCTTTATTTTCCCAAAGGGTTTCTTTTTCCCGTTTAGCAACGTCTTATTTGGCCAGATCCACCTACATGTGCTCAGCTTTCACATGATTCATTTCAGATGTTCCTCCTGCTTACTTCTAGGCAGCATTTGTTTCCACCGTTCTCCATATGTCAACAGGTTATTTTGAAGCAATCTCTCCTCCCATTTTGACAGTAGGGTTAGCCATGTTTTCCATGTGGAGACAGTGGATACAGAAAAGAAAATGTGCAAGCTTTTTATAGAATAAAAGATATCTGAAGCTTTCCTCTGCCACTGGTTCATACTGGTTCAATTCTTGCAGAAATAACAGATCAAAATCTTCCCTGTTTTTCCTGATACATGAGTGGTCAAATGACCTATTTGCATATTTTTTCTTCCTAGGCAAAAAAGATTGGCTTCTCACTTTAATTTAAAATTTGATGCTGTGTCAAGTGTCAAGTCCAAGTAGAAACACATACTAATTATGTGACTTTTTTTATTTTTGTTCAGCCTTATGTATCCCCGCTGCAGTAATTCATCTTTCCTCATTTTTAGGAAGCTACTGTTCACTGTTGAATCTCTTTTTCTGACAACTGAAGAAAAGCATGCATCTCCTAATTTCCTTAGAGGTATTCCAAATATTTTCATCTTACATATGGATGACCACGATTTTAAAATATTTGTTCTTTCAAACATATTTCTCCCTCTCACTGAGCCTTTTAATGTCTTACAAGAAACACTGAGCAAGGTGGGGAAAACTAAGAGTCCATGGCCTTCAGTGAGCCAACCGTCTGCTGTTCTTAAATTAATCTGTTGTAGCTCTTCTGCATTTAGCTAGTCTACAGTGTTCCAGGGCGGCAGAGGCTGTTTGTATAATTCCTTCTTCATTTAATGTATCAGTTCATTCCCAGAATAAAAACCATTTGCTGTTTTTTTGAACATATAGAACTTTTATTTTTGTTGGCAAATACCATACTTTGCAAAGGGCTGTAATTTGCATTGTTGCAAAGCTTTCATGCAAACCCAACGTTGTTTCCAATTCAGACATATTTTCTTATTTACTTTTAAAGGCATGCTTTAAAAAGTATGTTTTCCAGATTGTCCAACTGGTAACAAACAGTCTTTGACTCATGCCCAGAACAAATTTTGTGCAGACAGCCAGACAATGGAAGGCCTGTGTCCAACTTGACAAATGTTAGATGCAGATTTCCATTGTCTAGGTTGTATTTTAGGTTCCTTTGGGGAATTTCTTCTGTGATTTTAGTCATTGCAACTGATTATTAAAAAATCACACGCCATATCAAATATTAATTATGCATCCAACAGGTGGCTGGATATTTCATAAAAGAAAAATTTACGTTAGTGATGTCTTGCATGTGATTTTCCAACTGCAAAATTGACTCTTAGCTCACAGTATTTGAATCTAAATCCCAGCTAATCAAAAGTAATTTAACTTGTAATATCATGTAATAAAAAAGTTTTGTGAGTCATGTTATATTTCCATCTGAATCCCTGAGCCTCCCTGAAAATGTCTATGTTACAATTATACAACAAGCCTGTTGAAACATGAAAGACACTATTATTCAGTAGAAAAATCCCATGTAAGTATGGCAGATTTGCACTGGACTTGCGGAACACAGAATAAGATTTTTTCTGTGGCCTTTATTATTTAAGCTAGTTAGAATTTGTAAATTTGGGATCTTTTTATACTGCCAAACATTCCTCTCTGCCCAAAGAAACTTAAGCTGCGTTTAGAGTTTAGAGTTTGCAGAAGGCATAGGCCAGGTGGTCTCAAATCTGAGTTCAGTCATCATTTAGGGCCTAGAGTCACCCCCAGGAAAGATACTACGATGGTGCATTGCGATAGGAAAGGAAAGGTTACTGCCAACCCCACTCCCTTCCTCTCTTGATCTAGACAGAGAGGTACTACCTTGTCACTTGTCTGTAACGGCAAATAGTGCCCCCTCTTTCATGCTTTACTGGAAATGCATCAGCAAATTTCTACCAGCTCCTGCACTTGATGACCCAACACCACTCGGTAACCAACGCAAGTGACAACTCGAGCACCTCTCCACAATATGGTCTACATATGAATAACCTGAACAGATGCTTAGATTGCATTTTTCACCCCTTTATATTCCAATGCAAAGCAGGAAGGACTCGTTTGTAAGAAGCGGAGCCCCATGGAAACCAGTGGGTCTGTTGCCTTATAAATAGACAGCAGGAAGATGTGGCTCCTTCCCAGCTCTGCCAGCTGAATATCAAAGAAAACCCACATGTGATGGAAACTGTGTGCTGGCTCAACCTTCAGGTAATGGTACAGCCCTGTAATGCTAATGAAAGGCCACCTGTACAGTCAAAATATAATTAAAATGTAAACTAATCTCATTAGCGAAAGCAAAGTACAGCATCTGCCTTTATCGGCCCTAGTCATGACTCACTGTCCTGTGGTGCAATAAAGCTGGCTGAACATGCAGCTCGAGCTCAACCCACGCGGCTTCGCTCTAAATTAGCAGTGACAACTGCAGCAGACAAATATCTTGCAGGAGCAATTGGAAACTTTTGTTACCAGGTACTTCACAAAAAAAACTACTTTTCTTTAAGCAGATTTCAATTCATTTCTTGCTAAAATAGCAGCAATAAATATGCACAGCTAAAGAAGTGTACATTTGCGAGTGATTGTCGTATTTACCATAAAGCCCCATAGAAAGTTTGATGTATGGTTAGCATATGCTGTATTGAATGGGAATATAGCTAAACTACACTAGCACTGGCATCGCATTTCTTGCTCTAAGTGACTTTAGCATGTAATACTATCTTGAATGAGATTCAAACTGTAACAATTTGGATTTGTATTTTGTACCAGGCCCTTGAAATGAATGGCACTATTTCTATCATAACACAAGACATCTTTTGGAGGGGGAGGAGTAGGAATAGCTTAAGTAAAATGCAAACATCAAGCTGTTTGAGATAATTGTCCAGGGACAATTTTGGTCAAAATCATTATTTTGTCTTTTCTTTTTTTTTTTTTTTCCTAGCATTGCTAAAGTGCTTTTCAAGCATTACTGAGTGTTCTGGGAATGCTACTTAGCTCTATTTTTATCTGTAGTTTGCAAAGACTCCCCAGCTGCAGGCAGATGGATGGAGACGCTCAGTGAAAATGTGGGTGACATGCGGGGCTGCCCTTTGTAGTCAAGCTGAGTCTGTCTGCAGCAGCACCTAAAAGACCTATGGGTCTCTTTCATCTTAGCTACTTACAACTAAGATGAAAACTGGTTCTTTTAAAATGAAAGGCATTGGGCCCTTTGTGAGTTACCATGCTGTCAGATTTGAAAAACAAAACCATATAATACAGGTCTATTTAACCTGAGCAGAGTCCAGTACGTGGCTGAAGGAATGAAGTTAGCAGTGCCATAGTAACAAAAATATGTCTTGTCTTAATGCATTTTGTTATACTTTGAATGTGTTTTGGAATAAAGTTGCTGATTGGAAATGCTATACAATGTAGGCATTAATTACTGTATTTATTAGGCTGCTATTCAGCAAGGTAGCTGGTCCCTAGCTGTGCCTGGCTGTGCCCAGCTTCAGCAGAGCTGCTCTGGAGGTTGAACTTAGAAGTCTAAGTGCTTCGGTCCCCAGGACTTTAGTATCAAGTTGAAGAAAGTGAATTCAGAATTTTATCATTTGGGATGGTATTCTTAAGTGTTTCTGCTGTGTGCCATTCCTTTCATGAACAACTTGTGTGAGAAAGCACATTCATCTTCCTCATATGGAATCATATTACAAACAATGATTGAAGAAAAGCTTCAAAACCTGTTAAAAAGGGGTAAAAAGTCTTTCTACAAAACAGTGTTCCCCCTCAAAATATTCTGAGGAAAGACCCGGTCTTTGACAGGTGTAACACAGAGCAGTGGTTCTTCATCTCAGGTGGGCAGAGGTGAAGAAATGATGACAGGACTACACAGCAGGTTGACAACAACAGTAACCTCTCCAAGCACTCTTGGAGTGATATTATAATAAAATGCATACCTATATCTTCTATTGACAAGAAAAAAAAAGTAGATCATTAAAGGTCTAATGCTGTTCCCCAAAAGGTCTCCTAAATATCTAGTCAACTTGGATTCTTTCTGAGTGAAGTTTACTTGATTAATCATATGCTGCTCTATAGTCAGCGGCATGGGCCAAAAGGAAACAATTACCTTTCTGATCCTGCACTTATTTAAGCAGTTAATTCTTTTGAGCACTTACGAGATTTAAGACTAAGTTCATGCAGAACCTGGGAAAATTCAGAGAAGTTAAGTCTGATATTTATGTTTGACTGAATAACCTCATTTATAGGGAATTCTTTAACCTTCTCAAATGAGACCCTATAATTTCAGTGTAGCCACAGACAGACAAGCCATAAAAGCATCGCCCTCTTCCCAAGGCTCTTATGGTTCACACAAGAATGTGAAGAACGTTATTTGAGATGGACTGATTTTTTGAAATTCAGCAGGTAATTGTGAGAGCTGGAGAGATGCAATATATACCTTCAGAATGTGACACCACTGTTTGATAGAGGAAAATAAATAACTGCTAAAGAGCAACAAGGAAACGTTAACAACTCAATGCTGAAACACAAAAAGAGGAGATGGGAAAAGCAAACTGCAAATGTAGCTACTGCAGAAGCTGTTGTAGCAATGAGTGACCCTGGTGAACACACCCTGGTCACACAAACAAAACATTGTGACCAATATCATACACTCTGTGTCCCGTTTTCATTTCCCAGATTGCATGTTCTCTGTTTACTTTCCTTGAATTATAATGCATATGAATTTTTTTGTCTTCTCTCATTTTACATTAAGGACCTCTTGAAGAGTGGAGACAAGAGCACAACTATCACCAAGCCTCGATTTACAAAAATCTAGCTTCTGTTTGCAAGCCTGGAAATCTGCACATAATCACTGTATTTCTTAGGGTAATGTTTGCAGGCTGAATTGCTAATGGTTTTTATTGCTTTATGTGTGGTAGTTAATAAATTATAGATAAATTAAATGCATATATTGCATGCCTAAAATGCATGTGTAAAATGCATGTTTAAAATATGATTTTAAGGAGATGAAATTAATCAGGTTTTCTACAAGAAAAGCTCTCTGTATTCTTATTACAGAAAATATGCTTTCAGTAATCTGAAATCTTAATATTATGTTTCATTAGTAATATTAATATTTTATCTTTTATAAGACAGAATTGTTTGAAAATGACTGTCCTTCAAATATGGTGAAGGATACTAAGAAAATACTGTGCAGCAAGTTATTATTGAATAATAAATAAAGTCTATGCTGAGGCATCAGATGATAGAAACTGTGTAATAAGAGAAGGTGATGAAATCATGAGCTGGAGTTTAACAAAACAGAAAATAAGTTTTGCTTTCAACTCTTCTACCGTTCCTTCCTGACAAAGAGTAACTTTAATATTCTTCGTTGTGGTGTCACAACATATGTTACATTGCTGCCTGAAATTTTTCAAATAAAAAGGGACTATTGTGTACTTTTTTGGAAAAAGAAGAGAATTTTACTTTTTCCTAAGCATTTCATATTTTTTGGTTTGCATTCAAAAAAAATTAGATCAATAATGTTTACAAAAATTAATAGCAAAAAAGATTTCAGTAATTTTAGTAACTCAGCAATTTAATAGGCATTTACAAAATTCACATAATACCAAAGGTCTATTCTGGTTCCCAAGAAGCATACTCATTGAAAGCATGGAAATTTTACTTATGGTTATGAGAGTTTGCCTACCTTGACATATTATTTTTACAACACTACTTAATTATCATGGAGTTGAAATCCTCTGCTCTTTGTGCACCTAAAAACGCATATGCTCTTGGGTGCACACATACATGTGTGTATGCACATATACACACACATACACACACATGCATTCTGACCTACAAGTCACTCTCTGCTCAGATGATCCCAGATTCAGAATTTAGCTCTATGGAAATAAATCAGAATTCCGACTGTGAGCATCTGCAGATTGACAGTGTTTAATTCTGGTTCAAATGTACCCAAAGTCCAAGGACAATTTTGTGTCATGTTGGGTAAGAAGGCTGAGAGGGAATCTGGAGAATCAAGAGATGAACTTAAATAAGAAATGTAAACTGTTAAGTGAGAACCAAAGAAGGACTCAAGTGCAAAGTGAAAGTAGAATTCCAATAATTACTACTTGATGTTGGCCATGGAAACTTTTTGATATTAAAAATAAACATGGATATGCTCTGCCCAAGACATTTGTTCCAATTATTCCTTCCTCTTGCAATGTTCCTTCTCATTAAGTTGCTGATTGGGATTTCAGAGACTTGCATGCTGCAGGATCAAAACCCAAAAGAATCAGCTTCCCTGATTTTCTTCCCATACACAAGCCATTTTTATGCAAGAATATAAATATGTTTCCCATCTATAATCTAAAGTAGAAACAAGGCTTTTATTTCCCTATCCAGAGACTATTGCTTAGCTAGCTCTCCAGATACTTTTTTTTTTTTTTTTAATGTAAGCTAATATAAACCATCTTTGGACAAATTCAGGAAAGTTCCAAAATTCCACTTCATTTAGGGTAGTTGATTCTGGTTTTGTACAACAATGAGGTTTTTATTTTTGTTATTAATACAAAATATATAGGAAAAAAATAAAACACCCGATGAACTGTAAGATGCACTTTCAGTAAGGGATACATTGAGGGTCTGAAAGTAAGTATGGCTTGAAAGAGAATATATCCTAGCAGACAGTGAAATGTCTTCAAAATTAAGCAATGAACTGAAAGTCAGATCCAAATCCTTTTAATTCAATTCCATGGGTATTCCAGTTATCTGAAAAGTTTATTTTAGAATGAAAATGGAAAAAAGGAACAGCTGAAATCAAGGGAAAAAAATCTAAGAATGAGCAAAATCAGTGGAAATAAGAGGGGCTGGGAGGTGAACTCGCTCCTCTTGGCAGCCTGGGCGTCCTGTGTCTCCCAGAGCCGCTTCCCGCCTTCGCCGCTACTGTGCCAGCAGCTCTGTACCACTGTGCACGAAAACCCTGCAGGGATGATGCACCTACACAGGCAAATATCTAAAAATAGAAGATACAATAAATATCTAGAAAGACTACAAACACAGTGACAACAGAAGAATATCCATAGGCATCCGTAGGCCATAGGTAAATCAATGGTAGAGATGCCCCCATGCTCTAAAAGGCAAAAGTCAACAGTTACAGACATTTTTTCTGGTATTGAAGAAGCTACGTAGGACCAAGGCGCAAATCTTGCTTAGAATCCCTCTTACACGGAGTGAACTGTTCATTCCTGTATGAGGAATATATTCAGTATTCATCAGTCTCACAAATGAACCCAGTCTGCTACTGCTTCTATACGTTTGTCGATGCAAAGGTGCCTGCATTTAGGCTTTTACCAGCTTAGATAAGTAACACTCTCCTACGTACTGACCACCTCTCCCAGGCCTTTCCTGATGAACGTTGCCTCACTAACAAAAGCTCCTTCTAGTCCAGCACAGGCTTATTTCTTTTTTATCTCCTTGTAGGGACCACTCGCATCTGTGCATAATGAGCTTGCCACAGAATGGGGAAATGAAGCAAGGGGATGAAGTTGCACACCCAGTGGCATGAAATCTGCTCAGCTGGTCACTGCTTAGCAGATCTCCTTGGGTTGATGCCCCAGAGAACCCTCTGTCCGCGGTCCTCTGAGAAACTCATATTGACAGCGCCTAGCTCAGCTTGACGCAGTGCACTAGGGGCTTAAAATAGCACAGGCTGCAATCGGCTGAATACACTGGGCAATCAGGTATTTTTGCTTCTTCCTGCCCTGGCTTCAGCTCACTATGCAATTCCAAAAGAAAGCTGAGTAACAATTTACGTTGAGTGCGACAGTTGAGCCTCTACTGATTATAAATTATCCATGACTAAAATGAACGTTCTCCTGACTTGCACATTTTCAACTTTATTAAAGGACAGTGTTTTAGAGTTTTTGCTCTCTCCCAGTTTCCTGACTTGAGTTCCCTGGCAGATTTGATGTTGCCAGCTGCTGCCCAGAATTTTGAGTGAAAGGGAGAGGAGGAATTTTTTTTTCTAGATGTCTTGAAGGATCCCTTCTTTTCTGAGTGGTCTGATGTCTTTCTCACTATCTTCTCTTTTCCCATGAACAAGACTTCTTTAAGTGCCTTTTGGGATATTTTCCTCTCTTCTGCTACCAGGGTATCTGCTAGTAATTCTTCTTTTCTTTCTGTCAAAGTTATCTGTTCCTCTTTTGACATCAGAGTCCTCTTAGTGGGTGATTTCTAATTCAGTCAACATGCCCCTTAAAATTTTTGGCAGCTAAGAAATGAATTAACTGTTCTAAGTCTCAGTGCTCCAGAAAATTTCAAAGACACACACAAATAATAAAAGCTTTCATGAAGCTTGCTTGCATTTGTTCATTTGGAACCCACAGAGTTCAGGTGAGTTCAAGCCAAAACCATATCCCTCCACACAGCATCAGCAGGGATATAAGCAATTTTTTTCTCTACCTGCAGATGTGGGGGTGTGAAATGCTGATTTACAGTTGCCCTTGGGAGCTTTTCTCCCTACCTCCCACTAGTACTAGCCAGTGCAATGCACATTCTGACGGTCATGCAGAGCCCCATCTAATTTTAGCCAACATTGCGTTCACTCATACAGTATCTTACTTGGAAGGTTAATGCTCTTGTTTTCATCACGTCTCAACAAGACCATCCAAAGCTGAGGAATCATAAGGACCTTTGATTTCCAGTTCAGTAATCTGACCTAAATTCTTCTGCTGTGTTTCCTGGGGAGAAAAAAAAAAAGCTTTCTGTTACATTTTGGCAGATATTCAGCTCAGACCTCCTAGAGTGATTTCTATGACCTTGATCATTCTTTTTCAGTCACTCTCATTGGAATGTAATGTTTGATATTCATATCTTAGAATATCTCACAACAGACCAACACAGAGGTACTTGCTTGGAGAGAACAGCAAGTTACAATAGTGCACTGTAGAGAAGACTTCTCAAAATTGCCTTTAGAAGGCAAAAAGGTGTATTTGAAAGACATATAGAGATTCAAAGAAGTATAGGTTTACCAGAGGGGGTCAGAGGGCTGTTCACAACTGTTCTGTGCAGCATGTGCTCTCGGAGTCCTGTGGCACAGGTGTGACAAGGCACAGTCTTCCCTCTCTGTGCAGATATTTCCTCCATGTATTGCAGACAAGCGCAAAGAAGTGTTACAAGCACCGTGCATTCTCTTTTCCTATAATTCTGGAATTATGTATTTCATTCAGGAACTGACTTTATGTTACAGATTCATTTTATGCTTGAAAGTATGTTAGCACTGCTGGTTGATTGACAGTGATATTTTAATGAGAGAAGAGGCAAAATGTTGACTGAATAAAGACTTTCTGCTTTTTAATAAACAATGGCAACAGAAAATCACAGGGTAACCTCACTGGTCATTCAAACCTCATAGGACTCAATGAAAAATAATTATCTGTGCCTAAATTACATTGCTGATCTTGGTTAAAGAATCTTGGTTGCATTGGAATCTTTTAATACACTGTTGCCATGTACATTATTTGGCTGGCACTCCTGACAGTTTGTCTAACTGAATTGCAAGCTGCTTATTAATGCAGTGTTGGAAAATTATGTGCAACTATCATCCTTCAGAGACCAACTCAATATTTATCTCCATTTCGGAGATGCAGCTGCCACGGTGAAGGCACAGCCACGCAGACGCCAGTTCTTGGGTCCGTGATGCACCCGTGGTGCGCTCAGGCCTGCTGGGCAGCTCTATTCCCTGCACAGCACCACAGTGCAGCAAGTAGATGGTATCTCACATTTAAGGGCTTATTGGCTGGATGGCAGAGCCCAGAGGGTGGTGATCAGCGGTGCAGAGTCCAGCTGGAGGCCTGTGGTTAGCGGTGCCCCCAGGGGTCAGTCCTCGGTCCAGTCCTGTTCAGTTTATTCATCAGTGACCTGGATGAAGGCACAGAGTGCTCCCTCAGCAAGTTTGCTGATGAGACCAAACTGGGAGGAG
>VZSV01000004.1:9729863-9764499 GCA_013398735.1 Nothocercus julius
AAAATAAAATAAAATAAAATAAAATAAAATAAAAACAGACAAATTGTATCTTACTTAAAGAGAAAAAAAATCTTTTGCAGGGAGAGAACAACGCCCCAATAAGTATGAAAGATCTAAAAGACTTTTAATTTCCCATTAATTCTATGTGATAACTGCACGACTTGAGCATTATAATGCACTGTTGTATATCTCACAGGAAGAAAGTAAGATCAATGATCAGTGCCAAAAGGTGAGGGAGAGGCTCAGAGGCTGATACAGCTAAAATCTGAAATACTTAAGGACAGTGACTGTACCTGCTCTCAAGTCTGATGTGGTGAAGCAATTATCAAAAATAAGCAAGGAAGAACTGGGCGATCCAGATTTCTATTACTGATCCAGTTCGATATTACTAAGCTCTGCATTTATACTTTTTAAATTTTGTGTCTTACAAATGAGATGGCAAAAAGCTTCATAGATTTCCTAATACACGATTAGAGTTTCTCCCACCCATACAGTTAAATAAATTCTTTTCTACTTCTGAAGATAAAGCGTGATGTATAATATATGACTGGGAATCAATGGCCATATCTACTGTACATATAGAGCTGGACATTGGCCAGATATTCCAGACAGAAGTCTGGCTCCCAGAGAGTATTTGCCTTAAGGAGCGGTATCTGAAGAAGTTTTCAGCTGCCCTCTGCCTTTCATGCCTCTCTCCTCAGCGTTTCTGCTCTGGTGGTTCTTACTACTTCTCTGAACAAATTTTCTCCGTCTATTTCCTGGTATCCACTTTGGATAGCTGATTTTTATTGCCATTCTTTGGACACTGAGGTAAAGGTTTTAATAGCAATTAAATAACGCTGCAGCCCCTGAGGCACTGAGGGTAGCTTGATGTATGCTTCTTTAGAAGCTGCCTCCTGCAAAGAGCGCTGTGGTGTGAGTGCAAGAGTACAGCCGTGTAGAAAAGCCAATTAGTAGCTTTGCATCAGCTGAAATAGAAGGCATGCTGGGGACTGTTTGATTCATCCAACTCAAGCAGCAGATCTTATATATCCGCTAACCTGAAATCAGGATGTCACAAACTGCTGGTAACAAAAAACCCTGTGGGGTAGTAAGGGATAGCGTCAACATCTGGCTAACAGAAAAGGTCTAGAAAATTTAAGTTCATGTAAAAGTAGCTAAGAAAAAATTGTCCTTCAAGGTTGTATTTCTCAATAGAGGAAGCAGACCTCACTGGTAAGACACCATAAAGAGCACGGGGCGCATAAAGCATGAAGATTGAAATTAGATATGGGCTAAATGTTGGCGCAGCGTTAAGTTTAATAGGATGGTCTTTAACCTAGCAGGAAGAAAAGCTATAGTAAGCGTCAGTGTATAGAAGCTGAATGTTGACAAAATTGATTCTAGAAACAAGACTCTGAACTACCAGGGTCATTAACTACTAGAATAAGGTGCCTAAGGATGAGTAAATTTCACCAAAGACTATCTGTTTTCCTAAAAGACAGGACTTCAAGACACAGTTCCGGGTACAGCACAGAAATTAATGATCAGGCTTTTCTGGCAGGTGCCATGTGTCATGGAAAAGGTCAAACCAGCTGATCAGCATCACAAATCCTCAAATCCTCCCCATTTACTCTATTAACAGGTGTGCCCGAGAATTCAGCAAGGCTGTCACGGGTGCAAGAAAACACCCAAAGTCCCTGTTATTCCTTGGGAGCTGATTTCACTGCAGCCTCGAAACTCAGATGAGATTAATTGAAAGCTTCACGTGTTTTGAACTAGCACAGGCCTATCTTCAAGGAAACCTCAGTTATACAGGTAGATTTGCAAAATCTGTATGTTCACCTTCTTTGACACAAAATTAGGTTATGGCTTCCTATTTCAGAATAAGCTCTTTTTGACATTGCAATAGACTGTAATTTACAGAAGAGATCACCGGTACTGTTAAAATCTATTCCTTTTTTTTTGTCTTTCAGGAAGGTCCTTACATGTTTATCTAACCTTAAGCATATGGGCAGAGCTATTCCAAGTCACATATTATAAAACATGCTGAACTGGGGCAGGAAAAGGCAAAGCTCTCGGCCATTGCTCTCCTTCCACTCTATTATCTTTTAAGGTGAGCTAATTGGTCCTCCCTATTTACACAAATTACAAATATGACAACTGTTTTATTCTCATGTTCTGTCTTTCCAGAGGACACAGCAAAACTTTTATCTTTTCACACTATGCCTTCCATCATGGCAGCAATAGAGAGGGAATAAATAGTGTCACTGGGTCCCTGTCCTGCTCCTAAATGCAGGAAGGTGTATCCATATTGAGTAGAGAGTATCAGCATGGGTTCGTGGTGGTTTGCACTTTATCTTTCTGAAATTTCAAACTATTTCAAATTTTATTTTGAATATATGCATTTGGTAGATTCAAAGATTCAAAATGAAAAGGATTCAGAAACTTGGGGTGAACTAGAACTGTCCAACGTCATACCAATGCTCATGAAAATTCTGAAGATTTCTGGGGAAAAACAGATAAAAATGCAGAAAAAAATGGGGGAGTTACAATGCAAGATGAGTCAACAATTCAATATAAATATACATTATATTTATACTCCATCCTTAACTAAAATAAGCATGCACATAACACCATTTTCAAATAGTTAATGAGCAAGGATCTCTGAGTACTCAAAGCTTATTCAGTTTTTTATTGATATCTAACAGTTTTTTTCTACAACAGCTTTGCGGTAGATTTCTGCAGTTTGTGCTAGGAATTTTAAACTCACCAAAACACTTGGATAGGCCAGAATCAGACAAAAGATGACAGTGCTCTGTTATTGCAAAGTGATAATGCTCGAGAGATTCTATTATGTATCTGTCACTCCCAGTAAGCTGAAGCATCAGATTCTTGTGTATATGGATTATCTTTCAGTCAGCATAGCTAAAAGACTGTTGGTGTTGTCACTTTCACTAAATCCGCTCACACTGGGGATTTTTTGCAATTTTCTGCGGCTAAGCAGTACACACAGAAAAAGGGAAGAATGCTGAGGTGGGTGAAAAAGAAGTGCAGTAGTTACCTTTTCCCCATCAGAAAGCAAAACTTCCCTGCAGCTCTAACAGAGATCATTGCAAGGACATTGCGCCAAGCACTGTTTATCCCTCCAGAGCTTTTGGAAAAGCAAAGCATTTCAGGAGAGCCTGGGCCAAGCCTCAGCCGTTCTCCAGTGTTTAGTCCAGGATGAGGATGAAGGGCTTCCCACCTTGAGAAAACGCAGAGGGGTTTGGAGATGGGGCGCCCAGCAGGGGTTATAGGTCTCTTTGCCAGACTATGGGCACTGCTGTTCCCCGTGCCCAGGGTGCATCCTGCTGGAGGGTCCTGCCTGCCGGAGGTGGTGGCGGCAGCCCCAGGGGCCCCTCAGGACCTTGCAGATGCTTTCAGTTTGCATTTGTTCAGAAAGCAACTGGATAAATTCACGGATGAAAAATCCATCTACTACAACTATTAAACACAAAAAAACTGCTGCTGGCTCAGGAAGCACCTGCACTACAAATCACTGAAGCCACGGGACTGTTCCAGGGTAGTTTCATTATGTGCTTGTCCTGTTTTGATGTTTTTTCTAAGGTGTCTTCTATCAGGCACTCTTGGATACAGGCTCCTGGAGCTTTGACCCAATCCAGTTTACAGTTATTCTATAAACTCATAAACTTCAGCCAGTCTTGGACAAAAACTATGACAACCGAGTAAAATTCATTATTTGTATGAGCAATGTGATCTATGGCAATAAACACATAACTGAAGCCAGTAACATATTTGTTTTTTCGCTTATTGATATGCTAAAAGCAACTGTAATCAACCTATATAAACTGCTTCCCACTTTTCTCTTGGTTACACTCAGTTTCTTCTACTAAACTGCTTGTCTTTCATATTGCTATTGTATGAATCAGATCTGTGAAAAAATAATATAATGCAGGTTGGGAAGGAGGGAGAGGATTGTGTCTAACGTCTACAGCTTGATTCCTATTCCTTCTAGTAGAAAAAATTGTAATTTGAGCCTTAATACATCCATCTACCAGCTGGTTTGTTTTTCAGGAAGTTATTTGCGGGTTACATGTGCATGTTCCTAAAATCCTAGCCTATCAGATAAAATATGAAATAACCCATCTATATGCTTTACAGCAAGAGGAACGACTGAGGCTCCTGATACCTGGAACTGGGTATCTAACTCTGCCACTGCTCCACTTGCCAGTCCGCTGGCACGTGACTTGCCAGGCTCCTCCTTTTCCTTTATCACACATATGCCTAGGTATATTAGAAATGTTTTGCTTTATTGTGCCTATATCCAACCGGCACGTAGTTTAGATGTAGCCTGTTAGTCTATGCGATTATTGTTTGCAGGATGGACGATCAGTCCAGAGCCTATTGAAAATGAGGGGAGTATTTCCTTAGATATTAATGGGTTTGAGAGCCTAGATGATGTGGCTTGATGTTTGGAGCTGAACAGAAAGTCTAAAGGGACACAGACAATGTCTATTCAATCCTGTGAGGAGCAAGGGCTCTTTTTTGAAGCACATAAGAGTACCAGGCATTTTAGCAAATGACTTATGGGCTATTGCCTAAGAGAGGCCAAAAATCAATGAAGTTTTAGAAAAGTGACTTTTAGGATAGCAGAAGTTGGAGTCTAAAGTGGTTACACATTTCTGGATCTGGTCTGCTTATCAGAGGAAGGCAGTGCTGGAGCTGATAATGCAGGAGTTTACAATACTCAAAGGCACTGAATGCACTGTTTGCTGCTCCCTAATGTTCATAAGCAACAGCCCTACAAGCTGCAGCTGACACTAATGGCTTTCATACCCCAGAACCATATGAAAGTCCTATAACTATTGTGATTTGTCTATCGTCTCATGTTACAAGAGCATTACTGTACCAGTATTCCAGTACAGTATTAATGTGATGCAGATGTACTGAGCTATTATGTCTCCTATTCCAGGGAAGTATATTAGCAGCAGAGACATGTGGGTACAGTTGCACTCAAGTCTTCAAAGTCTCCCTGAATGCTCCAAACACATTCACTTCCCACAAACATTCAGCTTGTAAGCTATCAAACGAAAATGTTTAGACAACCCAAAATAATTTTTTGCAGGTAAGATGAAAAGGATCCAGAGTCTTATTAAGTTTAGTACTTGAATAAAATGCCTATATTTTATCTAGACATGTAAAATGTCATGTAACAGGTAGCAAATTTGAGTATAGCAATGACCTAAATAACGGTAAGTTGCAAATAGCATTGCACCAGATATTTTAGCCTTGTAGCCTTCAGAAATTGTCTTCAGACACAGTGAAAACATCAGAGAGCGCTCCATAGTTCACTTTCTTTTCATATTTTCATTTCTCCATACTTAAAGTAGGTTTTCTGGGGGTACAGAGGGGGTACAGGAGTGTATCATCAGCTCAAGTGAAGAGGGGAGGCTTTATTTTCAGTATAACCATTGGCTAGTGCTATCTACTTCAGAGGCTATTATAGGGCTTAATTAATGTTTACAATGCCTCAGGAACCTTATCCATATAAAAGGTATAATAAGAACTATTCCTAATTAATTTCCCACTAAAAAACCCAAAGTTTCATGAAGTTTAAAGCAGAACAGTAGATGAGTTTGTAAATTCTATTTATCTGAACCCCTGGAGTTGGAAAAGTTAGTGGGAAAAGTGGTAAAAGTCTTCAATTAATTTTCCTCAACCTGTGGGATTTAATTAAGATTTTAGCAAAAATCTGCAAGCTTCCTGTGGCTATTTCTGATTTAATTTTATGTTTCACTGAGAGATCTTCATCTTAGAACAGATATTTTAAGCCACAAAGAGGTTTATTCAAAAATAGATGTTAGTTTATTAAAACTGAACAGGGGTATGGAACAAATTATTTAGACAAAATTCATATGCAATATTTTATATCAATTTACCTTCTGTAGTTTCCTTGATCTGAATTTCTTTAAAAAGGCTTGCTCGGGATACATCTCTCTGCCATAATTCCACACCATGCAGAGATACCTGAGCTGCTGGTGACAGAGCTATCTCAGGTGTTGGAAGCTACACAGCTATGCTATCTCCGAATTATATCCGAACTAATTAGTCCTGGGGAGAGGAGGAATATTTTGGTTCCAGTGGAGTTCCATAAAACACAGCTGATACCCATGCTACCTTCTTTAGACATTCCCTCAGGGAATATATTTCCAATTGGAAAGTGAGAAGACGTCAAAAGGACCCACAGAGCTACGTGTGTTGTTCCCCACCAAAGAGAAGAGCTTGCCTAGGCCCCCAGGTGCAGCTACCCTCACAGGCAGTAGAAGGCACACAAGATATAATAAAAATCCACTAAAAGTCATTACGTACCACCAGTTCTGACTTTGTGTCCATCCATCAAACCATTACGGGGAAGCAGGAGAGGTGCAAGGTACTCTTTTCTGGAGGACTTGTCAGCACATGGCATTGGGAAGTAAAAAGTTGTGACTTAACAACCTTCGGAGAGGCTGAGCTCCAACCATGGGGAGGATAGCAAGCGGAGGAGCAAGGGCTGGCTAAAGATCAAAAACTGAGAGAGAGAGAAATTATATCCTCGTCCTGGAGAGTGTGGACGAGACTAAGAAACTAAAGAAATTGTCTCAGCTGTATTGAGAAACATAAGGACTGTTGTGCAGTTGAGGCTGTGACTCTCAGTCCTGGATCGTTCTTGCTCCCTCACTCCTCTTGCCTGGCTTCCTGAACTCTCTTCTCTCACAAATCCATTCAGTGCTCACTGCTTGTTTACAGGCCCTGCCACCTCGCAGAGCCTGAAGATATCCTTCGAGGAAACGGCCTGCAGCAGCAATCCGTACAGTGAGACCGACCCGGGGAACGGGGCTTGAAACTACGAAGTGATAAGCAACCAAGATCTCTGCCAGCACCCTGCTTAATTTAGATACCTGAATAGCCCTACGGCAGTGAATGCTTAGGGCTAAGATTTTCAAAATACGTTTACATGAATTAAACACCCATTTCCAATAGAATTTTTCAGTCTAAGTGCTTTTCTGGACTGGGGCCAGAGCGCTAATCAACTTGCAATCCTGAGCTCATAATGAGGAACTTAGATCTCAACTGCTTCAGTGTGCTGCTTGCCCCCTCGTTTGACTTTGGCCAAGATCATGCAATAGCATCTCT
Organism: Nothocercus julius; assembly: GCA_013398735.1. Lineage (NCBI taxonomy): Eukaryota > Metazoa > Chordata > Aves > Tinamiformes > Tinamidae > Nothocercus > Nothocercus julius. The sequence goes on from VZSV01000004.1 coordinate 9,737,019, forward strand.
GGTTTTGGAATACTAAGACTTCACAAGTGTTATTTTACATCTTCTTGGACAAAGTTTTTGTCTGGTGTGCAGCACAGCCTGCAAAAAAAATATATCCTCTAACATGTAGAACTCCAAAAATATGGTAATATCTGTCTAACACAACATCTGTCTAGCATTAAATCTGAAAAATTGGAACCATTTGTTTGATGAGCCATGCAACAAAGATGAAAATTCATTCTTAGAATATCAGTGGGGAACTTTTTTTTTTTAATGAAATGTGAGATTTTAAGCAAAAAATTGCCCACCAGCACAAACAAGCCTTCAGGCAGCTTATAAAATGTTTACAAAAATAAAGCGTAGACTCATTAGAGAACTTTGGGGGGAAAATCCAAATAGCCTGAGCTTTATATGCTGTTTAGCAGTATACAGGTGCTCTGGAGGAAAATGACCAACAGAAAACTTCAGGGCATTTATGCAGACAGAGCATTTCTTACTGCACAATAAGTGGTTTGTCCTTGCATTTTATTCACAAATAACTTGAAACCAAAAACAACTTGAGAGTTTTCTATAGAAATCCCTAGGAAAGTGCAAGCCAGTCTGCCAGAGGTGCTAGACATGTATTTCTAGAGGTTCCACTATTCAGAGGTAACCAAGCAACTAATAAATGTAAGTTCCCTTCATGTCAATGTGGCAAAAGCAATCTCTACAAAATCATTGCAACTTGGAAGGGTTAAGATGAGGTGCATGATTGGGGCAAAAAATTTACTGAGAAAGATAAGTAAAGCAAACACGTAATGCCTCAGAGGAGAAGATGCCAGTAGTACAGACTGCTGTCAAACTCGACAGGGTTTTTCAGAGGTCAGGACAAGTTGGCAGTGCCTAACTACATATCAGAGAGATGGAGCATCCCAGCATGTGCCTAGGCTGCTGGGAGGTATGGGTTTGACAGATGGAAACACATTAAATTTGTCCACCAAATGCTAGTATTGACAGGAGGAAGTGTCAGTATTTCCTTCTTTATAAAATATTAAAAAAAAAAAAAAAAAAAAAAGGTTTAGACACAGTTCTTAAAAGGAACTAATGGTGCTCTTCACCACAGTCATTGCTTTCTGCCAGTCATGTGAGTCTCTGGCTCAATGTAAAATTTCAAAATTAAATTCTTTGAAGATTCACAGGGATTTTCTTCTCTTTTTCTGTCTGACTCAGATACAGTAGGATACTTTTTGCCTTTCTCAGCTAGCACAAAACATAATGACATATTCAGCTGACCAACTGTTATATTTCAATAGCTTTCATTGTAAATCCTGCTAATTTGTCATTTGTTTTTTTGTTTATTCTGTTAATAAAATAAACATAACTCAGAAAGTGAAGATTAAATTTTATCAGTGGGTCAGGAAAAAAAAAATGTCCTCATCTGAGACATAATCATCCTAGGGCTATTTACTTCTCAGTCGTTCCGTATATATTTAAAAGCCTTAGCTATGTCTCCTATTATTACTCAGAAACTAAACATGTCTGTTTGAAACTAAATAATGCTTATTTATGACTCACCTCTAGGGTTTTTTTTTTTCTTCCATTGTTCTCATTTTATTTAACACAATTAAAATACAAAAGGCAATGACTATCCATAGCTTTAGGCACATTACCAATTTTTTAAAATACAGGCCCAACACAACAGAACTCACGCAAAACAAAGCTATATTAACTTAGCCAGCCAGTAATTCAAAGCAGTAAAATATATCCTGTTCCATTCATTCCCCCAGTTCTCCTCCAAAAGCCTAAGGAAATAGACAGTCTTTGTAGTTAGTTTTAAAGGTCAAAAGATGGTGTTTGAAACTTTTCCTGTCTTTCAAACTGAGGGGACTGACACGTGTATCCTTCTGGTGACCACAAGATTGACAATGTCAATAAAAACAGAAAGACCTTAAAATCCAGTCAGGAAGCCAACCAGCAGCCAAAAAACCCTGGACACAGATCTTAAATGCATACCAAAAAGTACTTTTACACAATCTCGGTTGACTTTTGGCTCAGTACAACCTGGCACAAAAATGATAGAGTCTTCGTAACGTTGGTTTAATGGAAATCAATTCATACAGTGAGGGAGTGTAGAACTTTTTTTTTTTTTTTTTTGTGCACTCAGGGAAATAAAATTAAACTCAAACTCCAAAATGAATAGACCAGAATTAGAACAAAATTGATGTTTTCATTGTGAACCCTGACAACCAGAAAAAAGAAAACCCAAAACATAGGCCTTCAATTCAGAAAGAAATTATTTCATTTTCATTTACAAATTTTTAAGCTTTTTTTTTTCATTTAAAAATATTTCAGCCTTGTGTTAGGCCTCTTTATGGAAAGCAAAGCAAGGGTCACAAAGGGCAAAATGCAGGCACTCTTTACAACCATGATGTGGTAGAGAGCGTGGCCACCTTACCCCATGGTGCCCCTACCCTAGCGGTGCACTCAGCCTGGGTGCAGGTGATGAAGACCACGTCTCCCTTCAGCCTGGGGAGGATGGACTCGCCATCCCAGAAGGGTGCCCAGGTCCCAGACTAGAGGATGTCCAGGGAGAGGAATGAACCATGCACAGCTGCTAGTGATGTCACTGGTCTGTTTTATATGAAATAACTTTAAAAGTCACCGGAACAAGGCCTGCACTACAAATGTCTTGCCTCCTAGTGGATACCCAACAAACACAGCCTCTGGAGCCCGCTTTCCTTCTCTGAATACTCTGTTTATGCAATGAACTAGTAGCAAGAGCAGAGATTCCTCAAGGGGCCCTTCCTTGGCCATCACGGAGCAGGGGTTCTCCCTGAAAACCGTTCCTCTGGGAATGTCCTGTTGGACTAGGATTTATGCATCCCTCTGGAACAACCCCTGCGCACATGGTGACACGCACAGTAGCCAGCCCTGCCCAAAAGCATGGCAGCGGAGTCATCTCCCATGCTGGGGAGACTGGTCTGTTCAGATCACAAAGGCAGAAGATAAAACTGAACCTGAGTTTTTTACAGACTAAAGTAACATTCAGATCGCTAGGTGACTGGAGAGACTATCATCTCCACAAACTGGCACCTCGCCCTGACAAAATAAATCTCTATGCACCCACCCCAAGGAAAGAACTAAAAAAAAAAAGAAAAAACAGCTTAAACTGCTCTGCAGATGTGGGCTGGATTCAAGGATATTTTCAAGCCAACCAAAATTGCATTTTTCCGTGAATAAATTATTTGTTGGAAATAAATGGCCTAACCCTAAATGGGGAGCCAACTCTCTTCCTGGTGCTGGAATAAACAATTCCTCTTTTTCCCTGGGGCAGGAATCACACCCACATGCTTCCAGACTTCCTTCCCTGAATTACCTCCTCAGACGTGTCCATCTCTGATGAGAGGGGCCACACCTGAGAGTGGTATCTGTCCGTACGCCAAGGAACACCCACTCCCCCTTCCACAGAGTATCTCTTGTTACTCTCCTCCACTTAATAAGTGACCTGCCATGTTCTGCGCCAGCTTCAATTTGCAGCCACCGCCGCTAATATCACTTCTGGACCAAACCCACAAGGCTAAAAGAAACTATGATCTCCTGGAAGGTTCTTTTAGGAGAATCATAAAAGAGATATCATGACCACTTAATGCATGTTTATTTTTGAAGACTGGAGATAGCAACTTCAGAGTCCTAACCACACAGTAATTATATTCTGCTTGTATAAACTCTCCTTGAAGTTTCCATATTAGGTATTCTGGTTCTCCAGGTTTTTGCCTCACTAAATGTACAGACACTCCATTGGAAATAGGGACTCAGAGAATTAAAAAATTTGTATATCCTTTCCTGCCTCCCAGAAGTATTGCAGAAATAGTGGTTTATTTATAATATTCTGAGATCTTCGGGGAAAGCAAACGGAAAATGCAAAACCTGGGTGAGCCACGTGGACACACGTTTTAGAAAATCTGCTTTTTTTGTGCTACTGAGATATCAGATTTTCAGAATGTGTGCTCTTTGATAATAGTTCAGAAGTAGTGGAGAAACGAGATTCTCCTCTCAATGACAGAAATGTACATTGCTGTTCGGTGAACTCAGATGGAGTTGCATAGATAACCTCAGAAATTTATCCTGCTAACGCACTCGGGGCTAATGCATCATTCAAGGAAGGTATAAGTGATTTTTTCCTGCATATCACCCAGAATATGAATTTTCAGGGAAGACAGAAAGAATCTAGATCTTTTTATAAGTCAATTTACATTCATTGTTCTTCTAATTAAACCAGGGTGCTATTTTCCCGGGACTGAAGTGGATTAGAAATACCACGGCTTCAGTGAAATCTGAGAATAACCGCTCTGTGATGTACGAGTAAGATGACATGAATGAAAGGCTTGGTAGGCCTGCTTCTCAGAAATTGTTTACACATCCAAGAGTAAAATGTTAAAATGGATTTAAAAATCAACTGCCCAACAGGAAATTATGTTCTCATAAGGAACACAAGGATTGTTATAACTAAACATTGTAGGACTTCCATGCTTTGATGTACAAAAGAGCAAATGTTCTAGAAGTTCTCAACATAGACATTTATTGTAATGCCGTGACTGCAGGTTGGAAAGGATTTAATTATTTTTTACAACAAAAAAAAAAAGCAGCATTAAAATGGTGCTCTTCTCCCAATAACACTTGAACTAAACTGCATGGACTTCATATTCAATTTAATAGTAACTACAGCAAAACTTAGCCAAACTTAAGACAAGTTATTGTAACGGAAAAGTCAATTAAATGTTTATTTTGGCACTTGTAACTGAATTAAATGGCATGACTACACTACAGTGAAGTATATACGGGAATTGGCTAAGAATAGCTTCTGTTAAGCAGACACCTTTGCCATGGTTAGTGACTCAATATTACTTATTTCCTGGGTAAAATTAATTTCATATTTTATGGATATTTCTATGGTTCTTCATTGTAATCAGTACAGACAAACAATTTCAAGGAAATAATCCTTGAGACCCTCAGGCGAAATGCCTTAAGAAAACTTAAGAAAACTGGAGTTCTGCTGCGGTGAGCACTGAGAGCATGCCAAAACACTTCTGGCACAAGGAATAGTATTTAAAATAGGGGATAACTGTATTCATGAAAATTAAGGGCACCCAATCTTTTAATACTTTTTTTCTATTCTTCAACTTTGTTAAATACCCCTCAACACTCAATTAAGGATTTGGGCTACATGAATGAGCTGGAAAAAAGTTAATACTAATCAATGCTCTCTGGTACAAACCTAGCTGTATTACTCTGTCAGTGTTTTCTCATGACCAGAAAACACGTTCTGCAGGACAGCTTCCTTTTTGCTAGCAACAGGAAATAATAGAACACTTCTTCTCTGTTAAAATTTGTGGAGGAGTTCTAAAAAGGTGAACACATGAAAGTGATCTTTTTCTCCTTTTTTTCTTGTGTTGTTATTGCTAATTTTACATTTTTCATCTCGTCACTCTTCTGTGTGTTCCACCTCTTCCTTGGGCTCTCTCAGCTCTGTCAGGAAAGTGGCCGCAGCACAGCTTTTCCAAGCTCTACTCTGTCTCCAGCTGAGAAAGGAGCTTGTTTTTGGAAAACTTTGCAGCACTTCCAAGGGTCTGGGCTCACCAAGTCAGGTCATCGTGTTGGATCAGGAAAAGACTTCTAGCCTCTGCTTCCTTGGTAGTCAGCGAGAGAAATGGGCAACCCTGCCAGTGAATCACTGAAAAGAGGTGTCTACAGCTGGTCTACTAATTTTTTCTACAAGTTGAGGGTCTGGCCAAAGACATGACTTTCAAGGCACGACTACGATGAGAAGCAATATCACCTCATTTGTAACTTTTTAATCCAAAATACGCATATCAGTGTTGGTGTCCCATGCTTGTGGCTGTGGTGGTCTCCAAGCTGTCCGTGAGCAGCGTATCTGCGCATGTTGCCTTATTCACTTGCCCTGGTGAGAGGGAGCAGCAGGAATTGCTCATTTGCTTGGAAGAAACCAAATTCTGGAAAAAGAGAAGACAGAACGCTCTGAGATTACACTGCTCCACCCACGCTTCAAATTCACTAAAATGAGGAAGTGTTTTAAAAACTAACTTTTTTAAATTGTCCGTCACATCCAGAAAATATAAATACACAAAATCCTAATATTTTGTAGCAGTCTGATTTTTATATTTTCCTATTTCTGCCTCATAAAAGTCTGCACTATAAAAAAATGGTAGTGTGTACTTAGCAGTAGACATAGTTTCAGTATTTGGATTTGTATTAATCCTTCCAGTTTCTCTCTCACGGTTTATTATGTCATCCAGATTTCACTCTGAACCATCTACTCTTTTCCATATGTTCCTAGCAGGAAATGTGCATGAATTTAGAAACACAGCAAGACATATGATATTCAATAATAAGAACATTTTGAAGAGACACAAAAGAAAACAAAAAATCTAAATGAAAGTTCTAGCTGGCTTCCAGCCTTATTCAGTCAAACAAGATATCAAATATTCCTTAATTTGAATGTCTTAGTTATACTTAAAAAAAAAAATTGCTTTTCAGTTATTCAGCTACAACTGAGATTTTACTGTGGGTACAGACTTGGAGAGTGTTGCTTTATGATTATTCACATCCAAGATTTGTATTAATATCAAGAATCATGTGGGTTTTTTAAAGTTTTATGCAGAGAAAAGTACACATGGCTTCAGAGCCGAGCCTTTGTATTTTGAGATACAGTAAACTGAGAGGTATGTGCGATGCCACAGCTTGTTTTATGAATTACACTACAGATGTTATGTATATATCAAATAACATGATGTAACTGTCTAAAAAAACTGAATGTTATACATATGTCACATCAACAAGAAAACTGCAAATGATGTACAGGTAATTGTCTGAACACAGAATAATGATTCCCAGATATTTTTCCCAGTAAGAGTGAGCTAAATAAAATATGGCAGAGCTTGAGCATTCCTCCTCTGTGACCCTGCATGGAGGAAGATGATAGAAGAGTAAGAACAGAAGAGTTTGCTACTGCAGAAAAATGAGAGAAAGACCAGGTCTCCAGAGCCTTGTGTGCTCCATGAAGCAGGGGTGAAGGCAGCTGAGAGGGAAATAGGAAAAGCAAAAGAGAAAGATCATGAGAGTTATATAAGCCAGATTCTCAGCCTGAGTCAATCAGCAATGTTCCATAAATCTGTTTGGTCCCATAAAGCTTGGCAAAAAGACAGTTTATTTGATATCCTCTTCCACAAGGAAAATAACAATCCTCCTCCAAGCGGAAGAGACAGATTTTAAGGAGAAAAAAAAATGCTTCTGTTTTGCTTTAACTGTTTTATTTTCTACCCTTCTTTTACTGGATAATCCAGTAAATAATTTGTAATATTAAACCATTCAAAAAATGTCAGCTCACAGCCATGGTGTTAGCAATGACTTTCTGCCTGCATTTGGCAGGGGGCTTCAGGCAGGCATCCTGTTGCCAACTGAATCAGGTAATAGGATCGAGGGTCTGTGTGAGAGGGAGGAAGCCCCGCGACAGGACAGCAGATATAGATGTATCCTCCAGCTTCTCCTCAGCCATCTCCAAAGGAAACAAGACAGTAGTAGTTTGTGCTGCTTTTTATAAGGGTTTATCAGGGTATTAATGGTGCTGCAGCTGCGCAGTTAGTATGGAGGGCTGTTGGACTGGACACAGGCTGCTCCCTTCCCCACCAGGCTGCCTCTACCCACCCCTGCACAGTCGCATGAGGATTTGATCCCCAGCTCTGCCTCCCCCACTGTGTCATATAATCACCAGATAGAAAACACTCAGCGATAAGCAGTTCAAGAGCCTGCTCTGGAAGCAAAACCAGGCTATTTCAGGTGGAGGAAGACCTTCCTATTAAAATAAGTTACAGGAAAGAGATTTGGAGGTCGTGGAGGTGCACTTCCTAAACGGAGTTAATATATGAAAGACAAAACTATCATGCCTTTTGTCACTCATGTCAAAAACTAGCAAAGTTTTTGTTTCAAGACCATAGACAGATAGTCCGTATGGTCTAAATCTGCAGATCCCAAACAGTCTTGTGCAGACACCAGTTGCTTTTTGTGGGGTGAGTCACTGTAGGGAATCCATGCTAACCTGTCATTGCTATAGTGTTTCAAGGTTATGATCAGTGTTCCTGCTGCTCAGTGAGATATTTTTAGATTTATCCACTGAATTTCTCTTCTGATCCAAAATAAGTTTGATCCTCAAAGTAAGAAGTCTATGTTAGCAACAAATCAGAACCATAACCACTACTCAAGTCAAAAAATATTTATTTTTACTCATATCAAATAAACCTGATATTCCAGGTTGGATCTCATGCGTATGCCTGCGCACAAGTGTAATGCAAGCTCAGGCTAAAGGTTCCCATGCAGTAATGTTCTTTGGAAATTGGTATGAAGAAAATTCTGTTTTTTCCCAAATATATTTTTCAGCATTGTAATTCTGTAATCTACAAGTACCAGGTCTGTAGTTTTAAGCTATCCATAGGCAAGCATGGCAAGTCAGTACATGTGTAAATAAATGGCAGTGACAGGTGTGGCACATTGTAATAAATTTCCTATACTTTAGTCATAAATACATGCCTTTCACTAAGTAGCCACAGAAACTCTCAGAAAAAAAAAAAAGAAAAAAAGTGACAAAAAAGTGACCATAGAAAACTGTTGTGATTTAATTTGGAATCTTAAAATGAAAGCTGTAACTCAGGATCTAATAGCGAATCCACCAAACATTTCACATTTTTTAATTGTGATTAAAACAAACAAAACAAAATGTTTATACCTCAGGGATAGACCCTCTGTTGTTAAACTATTAAGGTATTTTTACGTTGAGAATTTAAAGTTCAAATATTGCTCTGCATATGTCCTGGCAAAGCTGCTGAACAGCAACACCCCCAAGTTTGGCCAGTGCTCCATTTCTTCGTTCCTTGGGGAGTTCCTGTTTCATGTGTTTTTCATTTTAAGTTCTGCCTCCTTGAATGCTATTTCCTCTCTTTTGGTTTTCACCAAGGTCAAAGAAATCTTTAACAAATAAAAAATGTGAACATCAAGTCATCTACTGGAAATGTGCCCATCCAGTGTCTAAAAAATAAGCTAATAGATTCACGGAGGAACCCTGCATATGCTAAGTGAAGCACAGCAAAAACCTTCACCTGGGCTCTTCGTCACAGCTAAATAGAGAGTTGTTGTCAAATGAACAGTCTTTTGTCTTGGAGGAACTACAAGAGAACTACAAGAGGAACTTGTAGGAACTACAAGAGAAATCAGTGTATCAGAAATCAAAGTCCGGACTAACAAGTGTCTCCTAATTCACTGTGACAGAAAAGGGCACATCCCTTTGCTCCCTGAAGTGGAGCTGCAGAGACCTCTCCATTCTCAGAGGGAAAAACAGTGGCAAACACTAGGAAACCACAGTTGCAAAACAACATGAGACTCAGATTATGATAATACATGAAAAGCTTAGGGATTAAAATTCCATAGAACATATTCAGCATGTTTTGATGATGTATGATGAAAATTACCTATACAGAAAAAATGCGACCTAATAATGAAGTTTACTAACTGTAGCAAGATAAGTTGCCTAAATATTAAAGGAATCACTAGGCAACAGGATTTGTTACAGGTGATGTTATGGGATACATTATTAATGGAGATCATTTGCCACAGAAAAGACAAATATGGATTTGGGGATTGAGCAAGTCAAATTATTATCGGCTACTGAAATATGTTACAAAGACACGAATAATTTTTCATCAGAAGTAAAATTTAAGCTCAGACTAGGTTATTTTTTGGTGATTTTGCTAGGCTGAGCGTATGAGATTAGTGTAAACTGAAAAGGAATTCAACCAGAAGAGGCCGCCTAGGCTACTGCCTCCAGCCTCCACAAACCTCAGTGGGGGGTTAGCTCATTGTAACCTCTTTCATAAACTGATAAGGTCCTATCTTAGAAGCAAATTCTTTTTTTCCCCCAATGCAAGTGAAGTTCCTCTGGCTAGAAACCCCCTCATTGCCAGCTGAAGCAATCTGTGCCACAAAATGACGCTGATGTTTATCTCTGTTGGAGGTACCTCCCCTGATACATTCGGGACCACGTTGGTATTCTGCACAGACACATCCACGTGTCACTCGGTGACCAAATAGTCCATTCCCAGTTTCTTTTTTAAAGCTTCCTCCTTGGGGGAAAAAAAAAGAAAAAAAAAAGAGTCCTAAAGTGCCTGACCTCACCTTTTGGGATATTCACATTTGTCTCACTGCTATTATTCCAGTTCTGAAGCTTATCCAATTCTTCCTGTATGCTATCCTCCTCCACATTCACACTACATATTGCATTATCAGAAAATTTCATGACTACAGTCCTACTTTTTATGCCAAAGTTGTTAAAAATGTTAAATAAGATCAGTCCCTAGACACATCTTGGAAGAACTCCACTAGTAACTTCCTTTCAGCTTGATATTTCTTTTTTTTTTTCCACCTCACATTTCTTCTACTAATCCAAATTTTCTCCAGTTTAACAAGCAATTTGCCACGCAGCACTATATCAAAAATTCTCCTAGTAACTGAGCTGCGTCTCATTTTCTTAATAATAAAAATAAGTTGTCAGGTGATATGGACATGCACTGCCACTGCTAAAGCATGCGTGGCATTTTATTTCATTTTCATATCCATATTCTCACTAGCTTTTCTCCTCCAATGCGTATTTTGAAACTTCACACATCTTGAAGTCAGACCTGTATTTTCCTTGACTTTTTCTTAAGTTAGATCCAACATTTGCTTTTTCATCTCTGAGAAACACATTCAAAATCTTTGTCTGCAGCCTTGCAGTTTCTTAAATCACTTCTTTCAAAGTGCTAGGAAGTGCCTCCATTGCAAGCTGACTCAGTCTCATTAATCTCTTCAGAGCTTTCTGGCCACCTTAGATGTGGTTAATTCCATTTCCATTCTCACATTTCCATTAGCAACACAGACTTGTTTAACATCGTCAGTCCTGCTGGAAACTGAGGCAAGTGTTCATCTTGGGGCCATATCTGTATTATTCTTAACTACAGCACCCTCTTCAACTGCATGGTGGCTCTAAATCATCTTCTATTTTTGTTTGGGTGGATAAAATAATCTCTATTTGATTAAGTTGTGTTTGAAAAGATGAACTTGTTTTGTCTTTTGGCAATTCTCTTTTTAGCCATACACTTCCTGACCACAAAGACTTAATTGGGTTAGCCGAGCATTCTTTTTTCCATTCTTCATAGGATGTCTACTCATTCCTAATATCTAATTTTCGAACTGAGTATTCATTAGGTCTATATCCCTTCCTTTGCTTCCAGTTCTAGCCCCAGAGAATTGTTGTACCTTTGACATTCAGAAATTTTGTTTTACATTCAAGTCCATGAGTTTCCCACTCCGGGAAACTGCATTTTTGAAACTGAAAACACTAGTTTCAATTTCAAGTTAGCCTACCTTTGTTTATCTTTACATTTAATTTAAAATTAATCAGTCTAAGGTCTCTTGATCTAAAGTTTCTGGTACAACCAGTTCTTCCCCAGTCTCCAGTGTACTAATCCAAACTGCATCTAATCAAATGATCTGTGGCTGCTTTAGAGATTATTTCTTGAAAATGAACATCAACTGTGCTAAAAATCTCTAATAACAACCCAATTCTTGGTAGTATTTCTAACTCTTGCAGTAATGTGGAGCTTCCTATCCACATCTGAGTGCACTTTGCTTTAAACTCCAGAGCCTGCTGAACTGCCTCGCTCTCTGCAAGCGTTCACTTCCCAGAAAGACTTTTTATGGCACCTTTTACAAGTCTTATCCCCTAGAGCACTGAATGAGGACACTCCTATCACTCCGTCTGCCATTAAGAAAAGCATCTTGTGTAATTTATTGTCTTTCATTTGCTTGCAAAAAAGCAAGGAAGTTTCATTAAGTAGGTGGGAGAAGCTGAAGGCCCTTTTCACACTCACATGTTTTCTCTTTGTTGCTGTTTGTACAGGTGCAGTGAAAAGGACTCAGAGGGCGTATTCATAAGGATGGGACTTGAGAAATGCCACTTTAAATTGTTTGAAATTGTTTGGTAGCTCATAAACAGGGAGCTATTTTTTCCTTAGGACTGCAAATCTAAACATAAGGAGCCACCTTCATGTACAAATACATTCGGTGTACACATGTAGCTGCCATTAGCATAGCTTACCCTTGTGGATTGTGAGAACAGGCCCTTTTCATTTAGCTTCACTGAGAATTTCAATACCAAAAAAAAAAAAAAAAAAGATCAAGCAGTACATTCATAAGGTGAAATAAAAGCATCCAATGAGGATGTCAGGAAACCAGTACTCCATCCAAACTGACCATTTTAATGCTTGCTGTAAGCATACTTCCAGACTAGCATCTGGAAATATTAAATGAGCAGAGATAGACATAGACACCCTTACACCCTGGGAAATATTTAAAGTTGGAATAAGAAAATGTTTGTGGACCAGATCATCACATGGTATAAATCAGCACAGCTCTAGTCATTCCAAAAGAGCAGTGCCAGTTTCTGCTGCAGTTAAAGTGCTAGCTGGCTCCTGTAGCTTTCCTTTGTGATTAATTTCAGTGCAATCATTTGCTGGAATATACTTTTGGACCAAGGTTCCTCAAGCATTATTTTTACAAATCTCTTGCGTGCTCTTGGCATGCTGCCTGTAGCACACCCTTCCGTATTAGGTCTGGTTTTCTGCAACTGAAGGCTGAAGAATTTTTTTTTTTTTTTTAGTATTACTTTAAAGCAAAACCAAACAAAGCTTTAGATCATATTTTGATCATTATTTGACACATAGCATTCTTGACCCTAAGACTCTCTGCTATTAAAAGGCTAATCCATGTATTCAGGTAGATTTTTCCTTTTCTCTGAAATGATGGCACTTGACTTTTTAATCATTCACCATATTTTTTTTACTTAGACTATCTTTAGGATGGCTAATTTTGGTATTTTCCACTCCTAGAGCACCCCAAGCTCTCGGTGAATTTCAGAGGAGAAATTCAATCCTGGCGTGGTGCAGAAGCAGAGAAGGGGCTGCCGAGAGACGTTTCCCACGGGGAGGGCGCGCGGCTGCCAGGGCTGTCTCACCGCGGCTGGCACCCGTGTGCACTCTGGCCTCAGATGCGCTCCGGCGTCTGAAGAGCAGCCAAGGCGCAGGCCAGTGCAGCCAACGCTCCTGCTCTCCGTTTTTTTTGCAAACCACCCTCGGAGGTCCTGGAGCTGAAGAATTTTGCCAGGAAAAGGTACACAGATGGCTCCGTCAAATTTCCATCAGTGTCTCAGGCCTGCCAAATTTCCCTTGCTGAGCACAGTACTCATAACAAGCTCCCTCGCACAGCGAGGACCTCAGATGGAGCTTGTGGCCTCCTGCCCACTCCAGCTTGACTGGTGGCCTCTAGGAAACGGGGATACAAGGCAGGGAGAAGCCCTAACACTGTCCTGGAGAAGGGTCTTCTAGAGGGGCTCTGCACTTAAAACCTCCTTGCTGGAGGATACGCTTCCCCCTCAGTGTCTAGTAGGATGCAGCCAGGTCCTCTTGCAGAAGACAGCGCCTGAGAGATCTTCATGAGGCTGAGATTCATGGTGATCTTGCAGCTCCCCAGCTGCCCCACACGTCCAAAGCTGGCACAGTTTCTTTTCCATGTGTTGACCAGAGAAAATAGAGGAAATTACAAAATTCCACCCTTTTATTCATACATTTTAACTAAGCACAGTTTGAAAACGCATTGACACTTGTGAATTAGCTTATCATATAGCCTGTGCTGCCCTTCCTCTTCTTCTCCATCTCTCTACTTTCTTCCTTCCCAGGGCCGGCCATAAGAAAGAACACATTACAATATAAGGAAAAACTTAACCATACTCAGTTATGTCTTATTTCATGGCCATGATAGCTCTTAAAATATTCTTCCTCAGCATTCCCCAAATGTGACTCACATTGTTTCTGTGACAAGGAGGGATCTCAGAGAGTTTGGGACTGCAGTCTGCTGTTAGATGGCAGCAGTTCTGCTCGTGCCACTTGGCCCTGCATGACTAATGCCTGCCAGGACAGGGGCCAAGTAGAAGGCTGCACTGGCTACAAGACATCAGAAACTTGCTGCCCTCCTTTAGTTATTGGCAGATGACTGTTTGAGAATAAGTACAGATACCTGCAGGTCTCCTCTTCTGCATTTGAGAAACAGAGCTGCTGCTATCTTGGGGACTGCACAAAGAGAAATGAGCCAAAGGGAGACATCTCCACACACCTCCTACCAGCAACACGAGGGTGCAGTGATGTACAGCACTCAAAGATTTGACTAGATATGTCCCTGAAATAATTGATCTGTTTTTGATGTTGGATATGACTTCAAAATTGGCCTAGCCTTGACAAGGGTATTGGATCTGATGACATCCAGAGGTGTCTTCTAACTAGAATTATTCTCAGGCTACTCACAGGTGCCACTTAAGTCACTAAGAGCTACGCTGTGAAGATACTTACGCTCCAAAAAATCAGGTATTTTCTTCTGATCACCAAAAATCATTGGGCGCTTTTGAGAGTATTGTGTTTAAACTCTGCATCTATCAAATGGGGCCAATGATGCCAGCACAACTGACTGACAGATAAGAGTTAAAGGTTGCTTATGAATCATTCAAACACTCTTTCTATGAGGATTTGAAAAGTTCTGAGGAAGTCAGCAATTTACTGCTCAGAGTGGGCCTTGGAAAGTATGAAAGGATGGAGCGCTTTGTAGAACTATGAGATTTAAAAACCCATTCATTAGACACTCTCCATCCTGTGTTAGTCCTTTGAATTCTTCTGTGGAGAACATAGCATGTCTTTATATAACTAAAAGGTGCAACAAATTTTCATTTTTTTATTTTGTAATTATTAAAGTTTTTTTTTGAAGCTTAACGTTCAGCAGGCCATTCTTACCTAGTGGATATTGTTTGAGATTGATATTAGAATAGCCTTTTTTTTTTTGATATTGCTGTGTTTAGTCAGTTAAATTTGAATGTTAAGAAAATGGAGACCTGGTAGCCTGTGATCACAGCAGATACCTTGAGTCTGAGTCACGGCCAGGGACTAGTATTGACAGGATACTGTGAAAGCAGAGGAAGATGTTGTGGAGAGCACATTTCTTATAGGTAACTACTAACTGTGATATCAGAAACAAGCCTTGAAGACTAAATCTAAAAAGCATTCTTGTTATGAGTTTTACTTAAAGCTGAAAAAATAAAATGCAGTGAGACTACGGGGATGGGAACCTAGTGAAAACATCTCTCTGCTGCTCTCCGCAGTGCCATGCTGGGAGGCTGTACTTACTTTCCCTGAAATTTCTGCGCCTGTCAGATAGAACAGGAGATAAAAGGGGTAGAAAGCATCTGGCTTTCCAATATGTATGTGGGATGATGGTTTAAATTACAAGGTTTGAAAAAAATTGGCACTTAGCAAACTTAAACCTTGCCCAGTTTTTCTTCTCAATAATAAGTTTGGAAAACATGAAAAAAAAAAAAAAAAAAAGGAATATTTTCCCCGTAACACAATGTATAAACAACATCTGCACTTTCGAGTGAGTTCAAAACACCTTTGGAATGAAAGGTGTTTCCCTTTGAAGCGAGAAGCACTTCCAGCATCCTTTGGCTCAGGGAAGGTCTTGCAGAGATTATTGAGCTGTCGGCTTGCACTGCAAGGCTCTTGGCAGAGACTCCCCTCGGGACTGACACTGCATTAATTACCCAGCCCGTGGGCCCTCCGACCCTGCTCCGCCAGCAGACGGTCTGGCAGCAGATCTGAGGAGCCCTGGCATTATCTTGGCACTGAAGACCCGAAGGCAAGTTGTCACCTGAATTGCAGGTGAAGTGAAAGTTTCACTGTGCTAATAAAGTACAGGTTTCTCTGGCATTCAGACTGTCTGGAAGATAACTGCTTAATGCATTACAAATTTCATTGCTAATATCTGACTTCAACAAACCTGACTGCAGGAAAGACGGGCCTTCCAAGGTATTTTTTGTTTGCTAACATTCATAATACTGACAGCAAGATCAGAAAAGAAATATTTTATCAGAGATGGGCTTCGCTTCTTATGACCAGATAATAGGTCTTGTTATTTATGTCTCTTTAGTAGAAGAAAGCAACATCGATATGAATTATGCCATATAGATATATGCCTAGTGCTGGGCCTGCAGAGAGCTGTGCTCTGCACAGTCACCTTCAGGTTTCCGTGTTCCCAACTTCCAAGGTAAAGAATGAGTGGCTCCTCATAATTATTTCAGCCAGCTTTTTTTAGCAACTATTCCTCTCTGATGCCTTATTTTAGCTTGCTTTATTTGAATTGTACTGGTTTGCAGAAATTTGGAGGAACAGCATCACCCATTTAGTTCAAATTCTTTAAAGCTGCCGCAGTTGTGGAGGACTCATTCCTTCCAGCAGCATCACTATCTAATTGATACATTCCCGTGTTGCTTGATTGCACTGCCATTTTAGCTCAAAATCAGAGGTAATAGCTAAGAAGATGGGAGGCATCAAATGACTCTTTTTTTTAACAGCATCTGTTGCTCTGATTTTCAACCTTGACTACAAAGCTATGATTGGCAACGTTTTAGGATTGTACTCTTTTTTATAAATAAGAAGTTTAGCATCCTTTCACTCTAAAAAGGAGAATAAGTGATTGAATATCTGAAGTCCAAAGAAATATCACTTGCTAACAATACGCAACAGTAAAAGATTTTTTACCTCAGTCTATACAATCCTTTAATGCAGGCTGCATTTAAATCAGCATGTGGCCTTGACGATTATTCCCGTAATGTGATTGTGCAAGCATTAGAGGTTTAAACAATGTTTATGTAAACAACATGAAATGCAAGATATAGAACTTGCTAATTACATACTAGTCTTTAACACACAAGTGAATTGTTTAAATTTCTCAAATCAAAGTCATAATGGATTGCAGCTTCATACATAGTCAAAATAAAGATTTGTGGAATATATTTTTTAATGACTTCTAGGTCTATTTTTAAATGTTTTTAAAAATAAAACATCGCATGATTAGCCCTTTAAATTACTGAATCATATAGTGTTTTTTACAGACTTTAATTATATCTGAGATTAAAATTCAAAACACCTGCTCTTGTGGATCACACTAATTTCAGCCTTGAGTATTTTGATACAAAGAGCTATAATCAGTGAGAACCAAATGATTTCCTACTCTCTGTACCACACCTTCTCTGTTGAGTATAGCTAGACATCTCTGCTTTCTTCTTATTTTTATGTTATGGCTATTGCATCTTTGCTTTGCAGATCTCTCTTTAGTGCTGATAGATGTAGTGTTTTTATTTTTTCTTAAGTCAGATTAAATGTTTAAGGCAGATATTAGCTTTTAAAATAACAGGCATTTTATTTTTAAATAGCACATGACTAATGTAGATTTTTTTTTCAGTTAGTTTCCCCTTTTCATTTCAGTACAGATAATATAAATACTTTGTTCTTGGCTTTTAAGGAAACTGCTCTTTAAAAACCCTGTAATTTCAGTTAAGGGATTTAACTGGGAACACCTACTTACTTGAAAGATATTTTTTGATGTATTTGGTTCTCTGTTATTATTCATGTACTCTTCTAAGGATTAGGGGTGTGATCCAAAGTCCACGGAGTCAGTGGGAAGATATTTTGCAGATTTCACCGGACTTTGGATGAGGCTATAAATATTGCATGAAGAAAGAGGAAATAGTTAAATTGTCCACATAAATTCTGAGTGCATCTTTCCCCATGTGTTCCAGATGTGCTGAAACATCAATTTATTTTCTTTTCTGATGAACATAGGACGAGATTGCCCGACCGCACCTTTATCAAGACAACATAGCAATGCTAATGCCCATGTAATGGCAAGCAGCAGTGGTAGGGCACGCAGTCAGGCCCACCGCGTTCCTCCAAGGTCCTCCGGAGCAATTTGGTTACTCTGAGTCTTGTGCAATGCTCTGATTTTCAGTAACACTGTCAGCTGAAGTGGCAATGATTGCCTGGCAGTTCTGAATCAGGGCTGTTTATGCTGTTTCTCCCCCTACACTGTGCTATAACTTTCCGCTTTGCACTGTTACAATGGACAGGTTTCTTAAACACATGAAAATCCACTTGGGTGTTGCTCCAGGGTGTATTAATGGAATGAAAATAAATTTCATGGCATGTTGCACCAGAGTTAAAGCAATCCTTTTGTAAGTTCAATATTGTTTCTGTCCTACCCTTCTCACTGTGCTTGATTATCTGTGATTAGTTAGCTGTGATTTTATTTATTGATGCTTTTCCTTGCTTTTCCTATACCATGTATTACAGAGGTAGGAAAGGTAAGATCTTTGTAGAAAAACTTTGGCCTCCCACTTGCTAAAATGACGTGCTAGTAGGCTCTGAACAAAATCATCAACATCAAGGTGAAAACAAAATATCCTCAGGTCTGTGCTGGGCCAAGTTGTATACAACTACATAGAAGAAACTCTTAGTTAAGGAATTTTCTACTTTGTAGCCCTGGCACAGGCTGCCCAGAGAGGCTGTGCAGGCTCCTTCTCTGGAGATCTGCCAAACCCGCCTGGCTGCCGCCCTGTGCCCCGTGCTCTGGGTGTCCCTGCTGGAGCAGGGGGGTTGGACTAGGTGATTTCTAGAGGTCCCTTCCAACCTCAACCATGCTGTGTGTGTATGTGTGTGTTGGCTTAACCCTGGACCACTGGCATCCATTTTGTAGGATCTTTCAGCAAGAAATATCAAGGCTGTGTGCCGGCACCTGATCCTGATGTGAGGAAGTTTGTCCAGTAGCTGGGAGACAAGGAAAGGTGCCCACGAGGCATTGCACATTGGCAAAACAGAGGAAGGAAAAGAGAAAGCTCTTCTATCTTCTACACAAACAATAATTAATAAGTAAACTAATACATTTGTGCCTGAGTACTGTACGGTGAGCTTTGCGTCACCGAAGGGCAATCGTTATGTTTTGATGATCAATATGGGTCAGAGACATAAGGTTGCATCTCACAGACAGCCTAGGAGCTCTAATTAACCACGTGCACTGAGCTTCATTCTTCCACTGTTTCTTACTGGTTTCTTATCCTACTTTCAGTGCTGCACAGATGCATGACGCCAGCTCAGGTCTGCTACTCTCCAGAAGAAGAAAGTCTTTCCTGATGGAAGCAAGGAAGCCCAGCAGCCACCAGCACAGGCAAAGCTGCATGCCCATAAGGAGAAAAACAATTAAAACCAATAGCAGTAAAAATGGAACATGTGATGCAAGTTTTGCACATAGGAGCCAGGACCTTGGTTTATAAAGTCTCACCTCTCCACATGGTAGCTGAATGAAACTCCAAGTATCTGCCTGAAGAGATGAAAGGCTGAGTCAACCCTGCTGAGATTTAAAACAGTGGTTCCAGAGAGTCTAGCTGTTTAAAACATGATGCTTAGACCTCCAAGCCACCTCTTCACCTTTATTTCCCTGCTGCTACTGCTATCAAATAAACCATATCTTGCAAATCTGTTTATTATGGGGTTATGCTGTGTTAGATATAAATGTCTTTTTTAGAGCAAGGTATAAAACCTTGTGGTACTTGAACGGCTTTAAATTTTTAATGTACAGTGTGTGCACTATCCATTTTGAAAAAAAAAAAAAAATTTTTTTCCATAGTAGAAATTAAAACACAGCTGATGCTTTGATATTTTCCACTTGAAATTTTCTGCAGCCATGAAAATCTGCCTACCACGTAATAAGTGGAAATATTACTGAGTTAAAAAGATAACAAGGTATACGTTATTTAAAGGAATAAATAAATCAAAGCTGTGCAGAAGCAGTAAGTGTCTTCTGTCTGACAAGAGTCCTCTGAGGGCGATACTATGGCATTTCCCAGAATTAAATTGCATTATTATAAGAGCTTTAAATTAAGATCCTAACCCTGACCTTTAAGCACGGTGATTGCCATTACGCCTTCTGGGGAGGTTGTGAAGGGTTTGGAAAACCTGTGCAAGATTGATGGGTTTTAGTACATAATCAAGTATATGTTCATTTAGCTCAGCTGTTCAATAGGACCTAACACTGGGTTATCACAGGGAGCCCTCTCTTTTCTTTGAGAAAAATCAGTGCTAGCTGTGGGCAGCATGGCTTGTTAGCGTGAGGGAAAACAATACTGTGCCTTCCTGAGGGGCCTAGAAGAGGAAGAGGAGTTTAACAGAGATGCATCTCACTTAGAAGTGACCAGAAATAAGATGTTGCCGCAGTGTTCATGCAGAATGAACACTGACAAAAGCAAATGAATGATGTGTAGCTGTTTTTCCTGAAAGTGTTTATGTGGGTACAACCCAAAAGAGAAATTATGCCCAAACATGTAAAAATAACAAGCCAAAAACTCACTGTGTCAGCGTAGATCAGGTAAAGCATCATCCGGTGTATACGTAAAGGAAAAACATATATAAAGGAACTGCAGATTCCCTAAACAAGTGCACAAGTGCACAGAGATAATAAAGATTTTCTGACTAGACATAATATTTTCTTAAAAGTATTTTGAATAAATTATGCATTCTAGTATACCTATTGACATTTATTTGCTAGATATAGGACATGATTCTCTTTAAATCTGAAAAAAAAAAAAAAAAAAAAAAAAAAAGAAAGAAACTTTCAGAGAAACAGAACAAGGCCTTGTATGGTTATGAAGTTTCAGTTCTGCAGTTGTGTCTGTAGAATATACCCTAATGGATGTGAAGTCTCATCACAGAAACAAAGGCTTTGATTCAGTGCAGGGAACTGAGATCTCAGACTAGCTGATTTGTATCACGAAAATCCCTCTCTCTCTTCACTGCCTGGACAGGAAGCCTAGGACCCTTACTCAGGTAACTCTCCAAAGTTAGGTTAGAACATGTCCAGGTCTGAATATGCTATTTTCTTCTATCCAAACTGAAAACAAGCAGTTTTAAGATCTCCGTTTGGTATTTAGACGGCCAGTAATCCCCAGAGTATCCAGGCTCTTCAGGGAAAGGGTCACTCGTTCTTCCAGCAAGATCCAGGTTCATTTGACCTTCTGTCCCACCTTACCCTTGTCACTATGAAGCTTTGAACACAGAGTCAGAACTTAGGGCATGTAGACTCTGTGAATCTGGATTTCTGTGAAGATTAAAGAAAACGGAAACAGAATGTTTATAGTTTCAAATATATTTGTGAAGGGTGTTATAGTGTCTAACCATAGGAATTATTCATTCTATGGGACTATCAGATTTTCAGGATTTTTTTCATTTATAATCAGGAATAGCCTTCTGTAAGTGCCATCATTACTTTAATATGCAACTTACTGCACATGTTTTGCCTTTTAGTTTCTTACAGTTGTGGGAATAGGTAGGTATTTACTACAAAAAGTCACTACAGTATTAGTTACAATACGCATAATACCCCTGTCCAAATCATTATCTCTCACATTTTATTTCTAGGAGGTGTGATCTGACACAGTTCTCTGTGTCCTCTATAGATGACTGCATGTGGCACCTTTTAGGAGCTTTAATCATACTTCTTTCAACGAATTACAATGGCCTCTTTTGGTCTTGAAAATATGATGTTGCTTTTGCTTAGGGTGTTCTGCCTGAAGAATGCACAGATTCTTCACTTCTCATGCTACTATTGTCAATATTGCCAATATTGTCCATATTGATAAAATTGACAATAACTAACCTAGAACATAGTAATGTCTCCAAGATTAGTTATTTTTTATTTCTCATTTCCAATGTTATTTCAACAGTGGTGCAAACCAATACATTAAAAATCAAAGTCTGTTCAGCTCCATATATAAGGCAAGCTCAGAGCAGAGACCTGGAAACTTTTCCCTCTGCATTTCAGCATTTCACAGAAGCTTGATTTGTGTACAGTCAAGTGCAACTTGTCTCTAGGGCTTTGCAGGTGAACACATGTCCTTTCAATCAGTGGACTCTCAATCTCCGCAGACTCTAGTGCCTGATGAACAAAAGTTATTTTAGCACTAGTTCTAACGCTAATGCTGGTACATTACTCTTCCACCTCCAAAAGCTGGTTCCCTTGCCCAGCTTAGATAATAGGAAAAAATATTAGCTGGTTTCAGTCACCTTTCCAGAGCAAGCAAGCATGCACTTGTACAGCAGAACTAGTGCTTGATAAGCATTTCTGTTAGTCACAGTGCAAAGCAGCTCTGCAGACACTCATATCCAAGTCAGGTAAGTGTTTCTTCATGTAAACATCTGATTAACCCAAATGGTTTATGATGATCTATTCTGGAAATCTGCACTGTGTTCTCATTGTCTACTGTTTTCACACTCTTTTGCTAGTGGCTCTTTCTGCAGGTGCCATTACAATAGGGTACACACAATAAGTTGGTGTGAAGTCTTTTATTAGGATCCTGTCCATCTTTACTTGCTTTCTGATTGCCTAATACCTCGTAATCAACAGGAAGCTGTCTGGAAGGAAAAGATATCCTCTAGGTGAAACTATTAGCTGGAAGCTGTAAAGGGAATATATCCTAAGAGTCTATTAAAGTTGCAACATTCTACAGTCAGCTGAAATAGGTTTATGAATCTGTTGACCTGGATAACCCAGCTGCTGCGTTTGCTTTTGAGGAAACAGTGACTGTGTTGTGAAAGAGCATGTGAAGGTCAAGGGCTAAATATTTCCCTCTACCCACAAGTATATCCACTATCCTCTCAGACATGTCTATGTGGATTGTGGGAGTAACACTGGAGGGCTCTGAGGTAGCTGTTTGGTTCTTTTCACCTTTCCAGTTATGTCTCCAGACCTTCCCTTTTCTTCCATATATCAATAGGTTATGGCTACTAACTACAACTGTTCAGTATGTTTACGTCCTGCTATAGTCCTTAGGACAAGAGTGTGAAGTTCCAGAGCAGAACATGACCTACAGCAATTGCTCTTGAAAATTACACTTGGCAACTGTCACCTCTTTGGGGACTACAAAAAAAGTTACCAAGAGCTGTTTATGAAAACCTACCACCTCTGACTGGCAAAGTACCCAAATACTCGATTGCTGCAAGATAGTTGTGTCCTTGGAGGAAATACTGCTATCTACTTACTGCATTTATCTGCCTTTTCCCTAAGCATCTGCCACTAGATGCTAGCAACCACAGATGGGATACTGTTATAGATGGACCTTTGGACTGATCCTCCAGTTCTTTACATCAATACCGTGCTGATGTATCATCACTCTACTGCCATTAATTCTGTGCATCTACAGTGTCATAAAGCCAATCTAGTGAAGTGGAGAATTAAGCCTGGCACAATGGCAGAATAATAACTTTCTAGGCTGTATTCAAGGAGTGACTGAACAAATTTCATATAGCAAATTTACATGCCTTACCTATACATTTCTATGCTATCCCTCTTTTAGGGCAACACAGTATCTTCTTTGTAATTCTAAGGCTTTTCTACAAGAACTTTCCTACAAAACTGCACTTTATTTCTTGGTCAATGAGTTAGAGATTATTTATTACTTACATAAAAATAATTACCTCTGAAAACAGTTAAATGTTTCAATTCCAAAAAGTAAAGTTAACGTAGGTTGAAAACATTATGCACAGATACAAAAGACTTTCTATCAGTAAAGTTTTCATACAGTCATCCAAAACAAACTCTACACATCCGATCCATGTTCTCTGCAGAGACTTCTGTCTGCACCGATAACCCTATCTGACTATTGCACTTTTGGCATTTTGGTAAGGAACCGTCCTGAGCCAATCTATTTTAAGGCCATATTTTGATCCAAGACATAAGGTATGAAATTGTCAGGTCCGTTCCCTGTCTCATGCGAAAGCACTACCTGGAGAAAAGGAACAGTGCTGACTTTGAATAATCCAATTTGGAGCACGGCCAGGCCGCGGGATTCCTCTTGCCAAGACAGGGCCCCAGGGCAGCGAGTGCTTCCAAAGGCTGTGCTGCCTCCAGAAGTGCCAAAGTGGATCAGCACACTGGCCCCAGCCAGAAATGGACTCAAAGTAGCTGTTGTTCCTTCTCCCCAAGGAGCATTTTCAGAGGAATGCCTCAGAGGTAAGGGTTAAGGTTCCCAAGAACAGCTAACCTCACATAGGAAGGGCTGGAGCATACCCATTTGCTAAATGCTCTATAAAGGGCAATATTCTTTAACCACTCTCCAGATAAATCCTACTCAGTTTCTGAGGGGATATTTACAGACAGTATCTCCTAAGCATCTCCTGCAAATGACTGACACAGATACACATGGATTTTGTCTGCTTTGGTTTTGAATTTTATACATGTCCTCTAGGCATGACTTTGATGGTGATTTTTCTAGAAAAAGAATGTAAACAAAGAAGTCATACATACGTAAAATAGTAAAGCATAAATCAAAGTCAGCCCATTTTTTTTTTAAATGCCAAATACTTTAAGAAGCAAGATTCTGTTTCAATGGCTGCCTTGCCTTAGTTCTTGTCTGCTTCAGTTAAAGGGGGTTTTATTTCTGGATCATGACCTCCTCAGGAATTTAGTTACATTGTGAAATTTTATAACTGTAGAGACAGAAAGCTAAGAGCTGCGAAACAGTTTCACAGCATCAACATTTCATCTTTTCCCCGTGCGAGTATTAAAACGAAAGAGAAGTCGGTTGTGTATCTGATGGGACGCTGCTGTCTCAGAGAGGTTTATTTTATTACCTGCTACCATGGCAAGTTCAGTTGTCTGGCTTTTCCTGAGACATTTTCACACAGAATGACTAAACCAAGATCCTGGGCGGGAAGCCACTCGCAGACCTTTTTAATGTCCATGCATGCATTCTGTCTTCCCTGCTGATCTGCGTGCAGCTAAGTGGGTGGCATTGGCCTTAGGGAGTTCTTGCCAAAGAGCAGCCAAAAGCACTTTCACTGTGGAGTTACGATCCCTGAAGAGCTGCTGAGGTCAGGGACACCTGTACAGACCTCCAGAGCAAGTGCTACCCATGCCAGTTAGGTTTGCCTGGACACCACATTAGCTACACACCCGATTTTTTTCTGAACTTCAGAACATGTAACCTGTGCACATAATCTGTGGGTCTGATCATTTCTTGCTTCTACGCTTGCCCATAATTGATTTGCAAACCTAAAATGATGGTTCTGGCTGGTTCCTGATGTGCCATGGCTTGCTTGTTGACTTCTCTTTGAAAGAGAAGTGACAGGTTTCTTTGAAATAGTTGGGCACTACCAAGACATACAGACAAAGGCAAAATTCAGCTCTGTTAGGTCTCCTTTGTGGCTTCCTTCTTTCTCTGGCCTCATCTGCAAAAGCCAGGCAAATATAACTGCTAGCCTTGTCTAAGTGCAAACCACATTTACTCCAGCTGTATTAAAACAGTTCAGAAACCAAGCTATAGCCTGAGATCACATGTAGATAAGATATTGGGTTTTTTCCTTTCTAATCTCCAGAATATCTTGTCCATTTTCTGCCTGGAGTTGTTATTTCTTGGGTTTGATTTAAGGTGCTAATAGGAAACCTCTGACTGGGGAAACAACAGAATACCAAGAAGGTTCAACTGAAATAGCTCCCTGCCTACACATCTTTCTACAACGCTTTAAAATATGCATTTCCTGCACATCCTGTAATTAGCTCTTTTATTTTCCCTCCAGTTGCTATTAAAATACTCATTATCTACTACAAAACTCTTTTATCACGCTATTTTTTTTATATTCCTCTCGTTATTTCAGAAGGCAAACAGAGACATTTCCGTGGATGTAGCTCTACCCGGGGAAATCCAGCATTGCTTCACCATGGCAATGGGGTGCAGTTGTCAATGAAGCAACAGCTTCACTGCGGATCGGATCACTGCTGCTGCTGGAGGATTTGAGGCTGGCTCGCAGCCACAGGACTGCTGGCACCTCACCAGCCTGCACAGGCAAATGCTAAGCTTGAATACAGTTCAAAAGACATCGGATAGATTAATAATTCCTGGGACCTCGAGGAGCGAGTACAAGGTGAAGAACTGGGGAGGCAAGAGAAGCTTCTGAGGCAGTTGACAGTTTGTGGACTGGGTAAGAATTCCCTTGAAAATATGGCTGTATGGGAGCAAAGGAGATCTGCTACTGTCTCAGAACATGCCTCCTCCCTCCCAGGGCATCAGGGATTTTCGGACACATGCTTAACTCTTTCAACTAAACAAAAGTAACTAAATAAAAAAAAAAAAAATCTTTTCCGAAGCAGTCTCTGACTCCTGACCACAAGGGACTGGGGAGAGGATCCAGGCTCATTTCTAGTTTCCCATGCTGTCCTTCTGAGTCAGCACATACACTTGATAAATGAAAGGAAAGGTGCAATGTCATTATTTGCAGCTAGTTTGTCCTAAGCCAGGTGTGGGAGCTACATTTGTTACCTGAGTAGCATGTTCCAGCCACAGCTTCAAACACCGAGAGGGCTGAGAATGGATTTTTTAAACTTTTCTGGCTAAAAGTTTCTTAAGGAGAAAAGACTTCTCAGAAGATAACAGAGATCTCAGGAGAATTTCTGAGGTGCTGTATTCCTTCTAATGGATACCTTAAATAAAAATGTATCCCTTTACTGGCCCTAATCTGATTTAGGAACTAGGAATTAGGCTTCAGGTTAAGGAGAATATGTCCTAGAAAAATTACCCCAATGGCATAATAAGTAATCTCATCAGCTGTATTTGAGACAGAAATAGATAAAATTCAGCCTTACACTGTCTCAGAGAAGACCCCAGAATAACCCAGACCTACAATACTTGGGCAGAGTATGTTAATGCACCTTCTTAAATTTAAACTTTATATAGAAAATGAACTTGATTTGACTTTTCCCAGAAGATGTGTACAATATGAGTTAAGCTTTTCTTTATCTCCATACAAGATCAAATGTGCAAGGAATATCAACCTGTTTAAAGTGCTCAGTTAGGCAGAAATGCACTTCCTATTTGTGCAAAGAGATATATAATTGTCTGTGTCTTAAACAGATAGGTGCCATTATGCTGAAAGCAAGGTAACACGATGCACATAGTTTCATCTAACTTGAAACACTTTAATCTGAAGAAAGAGTCTGGTGGTAACAGGCCCACAAATCAAGATAAAAGTTCAAAGATGCAAAAGTATCACACCCTTAATTGCATAGTTGAATATGCATGTAGACCATGTTTATTTCTAATGGTGTTGCAATTATGTTCATTTTTTTACAACTCAAGTTAGATTTAAGCCTTTTATAAAAGGTGTGTTATTGGACATGCAGTGTGTGCTCAGTGTGAACATGCGTTGTTTCTGTAGAAGTACCACAGGGCACCACAGAAATCATTTAGAGAAATGTGTCAGTGATGCACTGCAAATGAATACTCTAGTTCACTACTAGTACATTTTATTTTTTATTCAGAACTTTTTCAGCCCCCCAGATGTCTCCCAGATCATCACACACTTTTTTTCTGCAGCATGTTTTATTTCAAATAACAGTTATTTGAATATATATTTATGTATATATTCATGTATATATTTATATTTAAATTTATATATTTATATAAATATATATGTAAATATATATGTTGATATATATTTATATATAA